>PVIH01009193.1:69760-84633 GCA_004025045.1 Sigmodon hispidus | reverse complement strand
TATTTCCTGCCATTTTTGGTGGCAACTTGTTTGTATTTCCTTTCTCTAGGGTATTCTTCTGTGGACTTATTGATTGTTTGTGATTTCGTGGGTGTATCTGAGGTCCTTAGGTTGGAGTTTTCCCTCTAGTACTCTCTGTAGTGATGGGTTGGTAGATAGATATTCTTTCAGTCTGACTTTGTCCTGAAATACCTTGTTTGCTCCATCTATGGTGATTGATAATTTTGCAGGGTATAGTATTCTAATTTGGCATCCATGCTGTTTAAGCGTCTGTATAACTTCTGACCAAGCCCTTCTAGCTTTCATCGTTTCCATTGAGTAGTCAGGCGTTATTCTGATGGGTCTGCCTTCATATGTGAGTTGGCCCTTTTCTTTTGCAGCTCTTAAAATTTTTTCTTTGTTCTGTATGTTTTGTGGCTTGATTATAATGTGGCGCGCTGACTTTTTTTTGGTTCATATCTATTTGGTGTTCTGTAAGCTTCTTGTATCTTTATAGGCATTTCCTTGTTCAGGTTAGGGAAGTTTTCTTCTATGATTTTATTGAAAACATTATCTGTGCTTTTGAGCTGGTATTCTTCTCCTTCTTCTATTCCTATTATTCTCAAATTAGGTCTTTTCATGGTGTCCCAGATTTCCTGAACATTTTGAGATATGACTTTTTTAGTTTTACTATTTTCTTTGACTGATATATCTATTTGAACTACTGAGTCTTCCACTTCAGAGATTCTATCTTCCATTTCTTGAACTCTGTTTGTTATGCTTGTATCTGTGGTTCCAGCTTTTTTCTGCAGGTTTTCTATTTCCATCTTTGCCTCATTTTGTGCCTTTTTTATTGCTTCCATTTCAGCTTTTAGTTCCTGGCATGTTTCTTTCACAGATTTGTTCATCTCTTCCAATTTTTTGTTTGTATTTTCTTCTATTTCTTTAAGGCTTTTTTTCATATCTACTTTCAGAGCTTCGATGATCATCAAAAAGGAATTTTTGGTGTTGCTTCCTTCTGTTTCCTCTTCATTGCTCAGTTCAGGTCTTGTATTTGTAAGATCACCACTCTCTTCTGGAGTTACCATGTTGTTCTTTGTATTATTATGTAATTTTTTGCACTGACGTTTGCCCATGGCTTCAGTGGTTCACAATTACATGGCTCCTGGTCGGTTGTGGCACTTGGATTTGTGTGCCTCCTGTCACCCCTCTGGTCAGGGTCTGAGTCTGTCCTTCAGAGACCCCTGCAGATGTTGGCTTGCTCAGTTCGAGGTGGCAGCGGGTAGCGGGTAGCCGTGCAGCTTCCCTCAGCAGGTGCTGAGGGTCTGGTGACCTGCAGAGTTTATCAGCCCCTGCTCCAGAGTGCGCTGGGACTCTGCAGACAGCACTTGTCCCGGGAGTGGAACCGGAAGCTTTATTTTCCTTTTCATGTGTTTATTTTAAATCTAGGTTTCTCATATGAGAGAAAACATGATACTGTCTTTGTGAGTCAGGCTTAATGTGCTTAATATCACTGCATCCAATTAAATTCATTTTTTTTTCCTGCAGATGACATAACTCTGTCTTCTCTATAGCAAATAATATTTTATTGATTCATTTATCCACAGGGCATTACAGGCTAACTTCATATTTCAAAATTGTGTATAGCTTCACAATACACATGAGTGCTGTTGTTCCTATGGTGTGAGGGTGGTGGTACACTCAGGAGTCATATGGCAACATCATCTGCTGGTCCTCCTTTCAAATTTAACTCGGATTTGAATATAATTAAGTCTAGCGTTACCATTTGCCTGTGATTCCCTATTCCTAATCAACCGCTCCTGTAGCTAAAAGTTATTATTGCTTTTAATCTATGGTTGAAATTGTTTCAGCACTTGAGTTTAGTAAATGCTAATGTACCATGTTGCAGGACAAAGCACTGTTTCTCTCATGCTAGGAGAATTCTAAAATACTGATCTTTCCACAATGCTCATTTATGGCAGTGAAATAACCACTTTAAGTGTCTAAAGTTTTGCATTTTCCTTTCTCATTTTGATTAACCTGAAAAGAAAGTTCAGAGATTCCACAGCCTCATATTGAAATGAGAGCTTTGGCACTCTCCTCAGTAACCATTATATAATAGGGAATAATCATGGACCAATTTTTCCCACATCACAGGTTTCTCTGAAAAATGTTCTTTTTGTATTCTTTCCTCCAAATAAAACACTGGATCTTTCTCATTATTTGTTCTTCTTTCTTTCCTCCGTGTGGATTTGCCTTGTCTATTCTCCTTCACAGCCAGGAGTTTGTTTCCTCTTTTATTGTTATCCCAAAGTTAATTTTTCTTATTCTTTGTCCCAAAATGAACATTTTTCCTCTGAAGTCCCTGAGAAAGTAGGTTGATATGAGTATTCTTTGAAATGAACTTTCTTCAGTCCTTGATTCTTAAAATTAAAAGTTTCTCCTTTCTGCTTTTTTACTCTCAGATAATATTTCTTCACTTTGCTTCTTCTGTTCCCCAAATGAATGACATTAAAGTGTCTCCATCTCCACAGTGCTGCTAACACTGAAGCAGGAAGCCTAGGGTTTAAAGTCGTAACCCCATCCTTCTCCTCTACCTCCTCTTCTGTATCTTACTGTGTGGGTTTACACAAAAGGTCATTGACTAGAATGTTATTGATTAGACTATTCCTTTGTTCATTATGATTTTAAGTACTGATAATTAATTAATGTAGTATTTTTAATAGAGAATATCTCCTTTTCTGTGGTACCCAGACTTGCAACTATCAACTAACATTTGGCAATTGGAATAATTTCTTCAATTTATGATTGCTTCTTTTATCTGGAATAAACAGGCATTTGTCCCCAGGAAAATCACACACAATGGTAGGGTGTAATTCTAAGTCAAGTGTGCATTTGGGGCTTGTAAAAAATATGTGAAGAAGAATTAAGGTTATTTTTAATGACATCCCAAGAAAGAAAGTCACTGTATATTTATTTTCACTTCTCTCAGGATAGTGATGGGTCATGAAAGCTCTTTCTCTTGTCCTGTTTGCTCTTGCAAAAATAGCTATGCTTTATCAAATAATTAAAAGTCTACATTGTTCCAGACATGTGGGCTTGGTGTACATAAGTAAAGATATGGACTAATTCTTCTGAGAGTAATAGGTTAGTTAGTGTCTTGGGTTTATTTTCTCATGCTGTCATGAGGTATTTTGGCAAAAGCAATGTGAGGATGGTCTGCTTTGACTCACACTTGGAAGGATATATAGTACATTGTGACAAAGAAGTCATAGGTAGCAGCAGGAGCCTCAAGCATCCAGTCACATGGGATCCACAGATAGGAAGAGAAGAGAAGATGCTGCTTACACTGAGCTCACTTGTTTCTATCTATTTAACCTAGGAACCCAGCCTAGAGAATGGTGCCTTCCCACCTAATACACAGCAACAGAAAGGAGAAAGCTCCTTGGTGTATGGGAATGCAATCTTGAGTTCCAGACTTAATCATGGATGTTAGAAGCCATGGGTGACCAAGTTCATAGTCTAACATAAGGACCACATCTTTTGCACTAATGATGTTTTCAGTCAGAACATTCTTTATTGTGAGATGTTTTCTTTGTTTTGTGGGATATGGGGCAGCACAGATGACCACTTCTTATAAATCCCAGCTGTAGTCTTTCCTCCAGAGGGTAATACTTCAAATGTGTCCAGACATTGGGAAATACCTGTTGTGGAATGATCTGTTTATACACTGTGAAGATGTGTCACTCTGGTTTGTTTAAAAAAGAGCAGAATGGCCAAAAATTAGGCAGTATTTCCAGACACAGAGGATACTGGGAACAAGAAGAGTAGAGTTCCCAGAAGACACAGAGCAAGCTATGAGTATTACAAAGTTAAAGAAACCAAGCTATATAAAATGTAGATGAAAAGATATGTGTTAACTTAAGTTGTAAAAACTAGTTAGAAACAAGCCTAAACTCTCAGCCAAGCTTTCATAATTAATAATATTTTTCCTTGTTATGGCTTGGAAGATAGCTAGATGATGGAACAGAAATTTTTTTTTAAAATATTTTCATTTTTTATGTGAATTGGTATTTTGCCTGCATGTATAACTGTAAGGGTGTCAAATACTGGAATTACACACAGTTGTTAGCTGCCATGTGGATGCTGGGAACCAAACTCAGGTCCTCTGGAAGAACAGTCAGTGTTCTTAACCACTGAGCAATCTCTTCAGCCCCGGAACAGAAATTTTTGTATAAATGTTCCCTTCAACAAGGATTATCTCAGCCCTGGTGGAAAACCATTGATTTGGTCGTTAGGCATGTGGCTTGATAGGGAAGTAGAGGTAAGGATGAGTCACAAGCTGGTGACAGAAATTGGATGATATTTAATTGCCCCAAAGTAATTTCACTCTAGATATGGTTGTGCATGACTGGAATCCCAGCACTCAGGAGGCTGAATCAGGAGGATTGTGAGTTCTAGGCCAGCTGAGGCTCAAAATGTGAAAAAGGAAAGAGAGGACAAGGAAAAAAGAAAAAAGAAAAGAAAAGAAAAGACAACCTTGTGTTAATTTTACAAACATTTTCCCCAAAGGAACAAAATTATATTACTTTAGACTTTGACTCCCCAGCACTGATTTCTAAAAACAAATATAGCGGTTGTTTCTAGGCAAGAACAATCTAGAGTAATGGTTGTGGTGTTTACATCCCATTTGGGGCATTACCTTTTGACATCATTATGTGTGTGCACACGTGTGCATGTACACACTGTTTTATCTTGGAATACTAGTTAATGTCAGATGAAGATGTCAGGCTCAGAGTTTAGGAAAGCCCTGTTGTTAGCTGGCAAGCACTGTAGGTCAACATATATATCTACTTACTAGATTTGCAAATGGAGGGTGCTCTGCCATTGGCAACCTGTTTTTTTAATGCTACTGTTGTTTTTTTCTGTTTTTATTATATTCACATCAATTAAATAAGCTCAGTTCAACCCCTAGGCTGTCAAGATCCTACTGTGTGAAGACATTGGGGAACACAAGATAACAGCAGCTGTGATTCCAGAAAGCAGTGCTGCTCAGCACATAGGGTGGAGGATTATTTTCAGTTTATCTGTTCCCACTTTTTAGCATGCAGTCATGTGTAAGTCACCTAACATCTGGGAGCAATGTTTTTCCTCAGTATAAAATGGGTGATACTTCTAGCGATATCTTTTATGACAGCATCTTCAAACTGATGGATTGGACACGAGTCTGTTGCCTTGCCTGTGAGGGATTATCTAGGTTCTTTGAAGTAAGAGGGTTCTCCTTAACTGTGGGTGGCACCTTTACAAGGGCTGGTCTTCTGGACTGAAGAAAAAGGAGAGAGGTAAGTGCCTCTGCTGGGGTACATTAATACAGAAACAGGAAAAATATCTAATACAGCATCTTAGAGTTGGTGTTAGCATGGATTTTAAAGAACTATATTTCTAAGGGTTTGTTCTACTTGCCATTATTAAGAGGCATTTAAAATTTCATCTTTCTGGATGGCTTTAGGTCACTGAAGATATATCTTGGGGGTATATGGGACTTGGAACATTCCTCACTGCCTCGTTTCCCTTCCTTCCTATGAGTAGTGTTGATCAACTGTGTGATCCAGCCCTGAAGTTCTTCCATAGACCTGAAGCACTGAGAGCCAGTTAATTATGAACTTTGTATTAGGTTTTATATTTTCCTTTTCTTTTTCATTTTAGCAAAAAAAAAAAATACTGGATAGAAATAATTCAAAGAGGAAGGATTTATTTGGCTCATGTGTCAGAAGTTTCAGCTTATCATCATTTGGCTTCACGTGCTTGACTATGGTACCAGGTCTGTACGGCTAACTGAGAAAATTTTTCTGGAGTTGGAAGGTATGATGCAGAGGAAAGGCATACACACAGGAGTCAGGACAGGGCATCACTTCTGATGATGCGCAACATGACATACCATTTACGCTGAGGACCCATCTTTGACCTGTCTCCATTTCCCATCATTTTATGACTCCATCAGCTGATTAATCAATTAATCAGATCAATTTGTCTATGATATGTTAGATCTCCCAAGACCTAATTGTCATGCCCAGAAGGTATGCTTTAGTAATGTAGGCAGTTTAAACCAAATAATCTGACATAAGTAATCATTATGAAGCTTGAGGATGGCTCATGGTAAGCCTTACAACTTGAGTTCAAGTCCGGCAACCTGAATGCTGGAAGCAATGAACCCAAAAGTTATCTGACCACCACATGCACACAAGGCCATGTATATGCACACATACATCACATATACATTCTAATACTGAGTCAAACTGAAACATTTTCTTTTATAATTGATCCTCTCAGAAGCTTGTGACAGTAACTAAACATGAACTAACATGATTATTAAGACCAAAGACAGGACTAAAGCATTTGGCTGCACATGCTTCTCCTGTACTTAGAAAGGTGAACAGCATGAATGGCAGACTATTTGATTGACACCATGTAGCAACATTAGTGTAGCTAGGCATGGTACTACATGCCAATAGTTGAGAGATGGAGGCAAGATAAACTTAAGTTTGAGGGCAGGCCACTGGGTTTTCTAGCAAGAGAGGTATCTTACTATACACAAAAATCTGATATCCAGGGATGATGTTTCATCAAGAAGTGGTCCCAGAAAAACTGAGAGCAGAGTGATGAAACCATGACACAGGAAGGGGACATCCAGCATAGATGTTTTTGGAAACATTGAGGCCAGGATGACACAATAGCTTTCCCATTCAATGAAGTCTGTTAACTGCAGTGTTCACACAACAAATCCAATCAATTATTAAAATGTTGCTGCCAAATAATGAGGATTATCTACACATCACATGAGAACAGTCTAAAGAATCAAGAACTGTGATTCACACTAGCTACATTCCACCCATGTTTCTCAGAGACTTTGTGAGTGATGCATAGGTGTGTGTGGCAATGAAGACCTGTCACATTGTGTCAAAGGAAATGTCACCTGCACCTCAACATGAAAGGTTTTAGAGCTAAGAAAAATACACATGGGACATAATATACATACCAAGACTGGCAATAAATCAAAGCTATTAGAGGAATCTTGGCAGAATAGGCTGTTCTGAATACTGTCAGTCTGTCTGGGTTCCCAGCCAGGCATGTTACAGGAGGAATTCATATCAGTTGTGAGGACAATTCTTCTGTTGGTCTTAGAGTGCCTGCGAAGCTGTCTCCAGTACATGACAGCTGGGAGAATTTTTTTTTTCCATTAAGTGTTTTAAATGCAGATGCTCAACTGATTGGCTAAAGAAGGAGAATGGGTAAGGAATGAAGATGCACAGGAGGACATGAAAGGCAGCACAGCTAGGTAGATCTGATGAAGAAAATAAAATGAACTTTAAGTGTTGTGTAAAGCCATTGCTGCAGGTTTCAGATAAGCCACTTGTCACAAGTCATTTCTTACTGGACCCCTATTAGTTATGACAGGTTTACACTGGATACAAAACCAAGCACCTAAACTGGATTTTCACCTTTATTTCTTGAAACACAACATTGGCTGGCTTAGCTCAGATAAAGGCAGGGCCCTTCCATCATTGGATGTTGAGTGCTTTTATTGCCAGTGTTTCCTTTAAGTGCTTTCTCATCAATGTGCCCTTTAAAACCAGCTCTGTGGAAAATCCCAAGGAAGTGTAGCCAGTGGGCATGTGATGGCAGGTCTGGGGGCAGCTGTCTTTTGACTATATAATTATTGCTGGCTAGAGATGCTATATAGGCACAGAATATCTGCATCCTGCCTGCCAAGTAAATACCCTGTTTCAACTTTTTCGAAATACATTTCTAAATCTTTAGCAGACAACACTACCAAACTACATTATCTCTTTTATTTTTTTAAATAACACCTTTTATTATTTATTGTTTCTTCCTTTCAAACAAAAGTATGAATTCAAAGAGATTAAAAGTGTGTATCTCTGTTGCAGAGGACCAGAGTTATGTTTTCAGAACCCAAGGCAGGCAGGCAGGCAGGCAGGCAGTGTGCAGGCAGGCAGTGTGCAGGCAGGCAGTGTGCAGGCAGGCAGGCAGTGTGCAGGCAGGCAGTGTGCAGGCAGGCAGTGTGCAGGCAGGCAGGCAGGCAGGCAGCTTACAACTGCCTGCAACCCTGTCTTCCAGGGATCCAACACTCTTTTCTGGTCTTTATGTGTACCTGCACTCATGTGCACATACCCACACACAGGTATACACATATATACATCACTAAAACAAGTTTAATTTTTTGAAGAGCTGTATGGCTTTTATTGTTCAGAATTATTTATTTAGCATCTGTCTGTCAGTATTTGTATCTGAGTACCCGTAAGGACAGGCAGAGGCAGAGAGACAAAGAAGTGAGAAGTCAACTGACCAACTACATACATAGTGTGCTGCATTATATTTGCTTTTCTGTAATATAGCTGATTATACATTAGTGACTTCATTTTGATCAGCACATCATTATTTCAACCAAATATTAAATAATTGGCAAGTTTTGTTAGAATTTAACTGCCAATGCATTGGAAATGTCTGTATGTCTGGTTTTGGCCACTGCTATTGTTTCTTTGGTGGGACATTCCTGACCATGAAATAGTTGGATCAGAGGGAGCTTGGGCATTAATTTCTAATGCTGTCCTGGTATTGTTTCTGTTGCTGTGATAAAATGTCCTAACAAAAAGCAACTTAGGAAAGAGAGGCTTTTTCAGCCCTGGTGCTGTGCTGAGCTCCTCATCATGGGAAAGTCAAGATAAGAACTTCAAATAGCTAGTCACATCACATGTGCAATTAGGAGCAGAAAAAATGGTGCGTGCATGCTTGTTTGTTTACATCACTAAGGCATGGTGCCCCCTACAATGGACTGACTCACATGCTCCTAATGGTAAATAATTCAATGGGGAGACTGTCCTATTTTAAATATCCACCAATAATACATCTTCCTTACTTGATTCTGAAATTGCATCTCCATTACAAAGGGCCTACAGAGAACAGAAAATTACATTAGAAGATAGCAGAGCTGGACATCAGGCAGCTTTGCCAGGTCCAGCACTGCCGGCAGTGAGATTTTCTTCCATTTGTTTGTGATGGTTGTTCAGGAATATTTTGCCTTGGACACAGAAGCAAGGACTCTCATGATTGTCCTGAAATGAATATAATCAAGGACAGACTAAAGACAGATGACCACAAATTTACCTATGCTCATTCAAGGACTGTACTAATGTGGAGCTTGTGGCAGTGATATCTCCTTATTGTGAGAACTTTTGCCTAAGACATCGGCATCAGTCAGATCATGGCTGTGAAAAACTGGAGATTCCAAAGCCTCGAATGGCTGCCACACAGAAACTTGTGAAAGACGTTATTGACACCAAGACAGGAGGGGCAGTAGGTAAAGGATGGAAAGGCATGAAAACCAGTGGTACAGCTGCCAAGGTGACTGTGATGAAGCTAAAGATGCAGGCTGAGGGGGGTAAGTCACTGCGACAGACAGAGAGAATTTACTTTCATGTTTACTTACCGAAGGGGAGCAAGTAGAAGAGCAAAGCCATGTTCCTCTGCCTCCGATGGAGCACTGGAAAGATTGTGGACTTCGCAGCTTCTCTAGCCAGTCTTAGCAATGAAAACAACAGGTTGACAGCAAATAAGCTAAGGCTGTGCCACGTCCCTTCAGGAGAAGCCTTGACCTTGGATCACACTTTGCAAATGTGGATCAGTAAAGGAGGACTGCCCTTTACATAATGGAGAAAATGTTATTTTGCAATACCTTAATGATGAAGAGCATTTTTTTAAAAAAAATGTTGACTCTTACTTGGAATAGTCACTCAAGCATTAGACCCACAATTTATAAGCAGAAACCATTCTATATAGGAAGTCAATTTCTTTTACTACAGATACTTTTTAAAAACTCTACAAGTTGCTTTTTTATAATTTATTTCCATTAGCTCATAATTTACATTAATACTTTCCTACTATATTCCAGGTTTTGTGTTCTAATGTTTAACTATGTATTGATAGTTATGGCAAATTATTATTTTTATTAGCAGTTTGTAGGTTGTGCTGTAGAAATATCAACAGCCTGTCTTTTCTGTTACGCCAATGATTAGTGTTAAATAACTGTTCTGGTGCATCCTGTACACACCTTTTTTTAAAAAATATTTATTTTTTATTTTATGTGAATTAGTGTTTTGCCTGCATGTATAACTGTGTAAGCATGTCAGATCTTGGAATTACAGACAGTTGTTAGCTGCCATATGCATGCTGGGAATTGAACTCAGGTCCTCAGGAAGAACAGTCAGTGCTCTTAACCAATGAGCCATCTCTCCAGCCCCCATGTATCCACCTTTACTCCAAGATCCAGCTCACACAACACCCACCTTTTTGTGCATGGCAGTCCTGTGGCAGAGGAAGGCACAGATTGTAGATGCTTCAATACTTGTCCCTTACGTTTTAAGCAAGTTCTGTGATTAAGTCTAATTGATTACAGGGCCAGAATACAGAGTCTACTGTATACCTAAATGATGATGTATGAATTGATATAGACACATGAATTGCAGGATCTTAGACATCCTCTCATCCATTCTTCCAAGTGTTTGGATAAGAAACCTTATACCTAAGAAGGAAAAGTTATTTTCTTGGTATCATGTAATTGCACTGAATATATTTCTGATAAAAAATTTTCTCCAATAGGATTCACCTTTTTGTTAGTATGAATATATTACAAATGAGAAGAGAATGAATATACTGATTTTGTTACAGTCTCTTTCACTGTACCAATGTAAAATATACCCCAGAAATAATTGTATTTTACCTATAAATCTAAATAAGTCCTCTTGGGGAATGCTTTTTGTCTACACCTGAGGAGAATAAATGTTTTCTGTCTGAACTGGATGAAGGACTACACTAGGGAAGGAAATAAAATATTTTTAATTGCCAAAAAAAGAAAACACATTTCAGTAGTTTATAATTTATTTCCCATGGTCCTCTGATGACATTGCTGTTTGAAATTATCCAGGAAAGGATGGAACTATGACATGGTGGCAAAATAAAGTAAAAATGTCCAACATGAATGCAAAGGTCTATTAGGGAAGAAAAGTGTGACATTAGTGGACATTTTGGAGGCCGGATCTCTGTCTAAGATATTTCTTTCAGCTACTTTCCCAAGGCTGCAATCAAGATGGCTGCAGTGATGTGGTTTTTACTTTGGGCTCCAGGGAAACATTAATTCCAGTTCTATTCAGTTTGTTAGAAGAATTCAGTCTGAAGCATGTGCAGCATGAGCCCTCCTCCCATTTCCTCACTGGCTCAGCCAGGAGCTCTCTTTGGATTCTAGAGCATTGCTGGGCATTGCTGGGCTCATGGCTCATGGTTTCTGTGTGCAAAGTTAAAGCCACGTGACTTTTCATCTTCTGGAGTGTTCCTCCTCATCTCCTCTCTGCCCTTCAGTCCTGACTGACTGTCATCTTGTTCCGCCTCGTGAGGCTCATGTGATTACATAGACTCCACATGGATAGTTAAGATTGTGCTATGCGAATCCGTGGGTGGGAAGCTGACTTTCCTTTGAACCATTCAATTAAAACATTGCTGTGTGCCTCCTGAGCAGGCTTCTAAGGAACACAACCACTCAGTATAAGACTATTTTTTAATTTTCAAAAATGTTAAATCAGGGCCAATGAAATGGTCCAGTGGGTAAGAACACTTTTCAAGTCTGATGATCCAAGTCCAAATCCTGAAGCCACATAAAAAGACAGACTTGGTGACCCATTTGAAATCATAGTTCTCTGACATTGAGATGGGAGAGGGTGATGATAGAATCACCTGAAAGCGCTCAGGAACACTAGCTTCAATTATGAAAAGGGAGAAATTAGAAGATAGACCCTGACCCTGTCTCCACAAAGTAGGAGGGGAACCGACTCCACAAGAGCTGTCCTCTAAAGCTCCATACATATGCCGAGGAGTGAGTGTTCTCTCTCTCTCTCTCTCTCTCTCTCTCTCTCTCTCTCTCTCTCTCTCTCTCTCTCTGTGTGTGTGTGTGTGTGTGTGTGTGTGTGTCCTTTCTCCCCTCTCTCCTCTCCTCTCTCCACTCCTCTCTCTCTCCTTTCTCTCCTCTCCTCTCTCTCTCTCCCCCTCCTCTCTCTTTTCTTATTCTGTGTCTTCTTCCTGCATCACTCACGCTACTAACAAATAACAAATCTAAACCTAGCTGACTCTAAGTTGAATGGGAATGAAATACCCTGGGTCTCCTGAGTAATTTTTTGCAAATGGTTTAGAAAAAGAAAATTAGAAAACATATTTTTATTCTCACTATTTAAAAAAGTAAGCATTGAGCTCCTGTTATATGTAAAACTCTATTTCAGGGACTAAAGAAATTTAAGAAGAACTCTTATCACATAAATGTTATATTAACGTGGGGGAAAAGGTGGGTACTAAGAACAATGCATAAATGGATATATTTGTATTACATATGACTTTGCATATTATAAGTTAGAAAATGAATCTGAAGATAGGAGGTATAATTTTAATGAAATGGGCAGCAGAGACCTTCTCGAGCATAGGAACATTTAAACAGAGAATTGAGAGGGAGGAGGGCTAAAGTAGGGAGAAAGAAATACAAATAGAGCCTCCTCCTATTTTAACAGACATCCTCAGTGATCAGCTGTTAAAAGCTACAGGGGCCTTTCAATAGAGGTTGGAATGAGGGAGGTAATAGTGTAATTTCATGTGAGATGAGGAAATAAACACTCATTTTTACTCATTGACCTGTATATTCAAACAGATGCCTTGTCTCCAACAACTAGGAAGAAAAGTCACTCATTCTTCTGCTTTTTTCACAAATCTGCTCAATGATCCCATTCCTACTGTGGCTTCCAGAGGGAATTGTGGCCCAGGCTGCAGGGGTGACAGCTAAGTATCCAGGAAGCAAACACTAATAGCCTCTTGCTTCCCTCTGGTTGAAATCAGACTACCCCACTCCCTGTTGCAGAAATGGGCAGCTTCCTGGGTACATGTTTTCATTTTGGTTTGGACCTCTTTCATTGTAGAGAAGGTGCAGCGGGATTTGAACACAGAGTCACAGAGGAAGGAGCAATCTGAATTTAGAGGAATTTGCAGTTTCTGTATTTGAGAAGTATGTGGACATGGGGAATGACTAAACAGGGACCTGAAAGGGCCCCCAAAATCAATGTTGTAGAAAGAATACCTTTGTCTCCAGTTTCACCTTGATGAAGCTATTGACTAACACTGTGGTTCCACAATGCTCTCTCCCTATTTTCTCTGCCAGGAGTCTAAGGTTTTTGTGGAGGCTTCTGGTCTATAATCTGGCCACTGAGCATATGATGTTACAGTAGAGATCTAGGAAGGCAATTTATCCACTTACAAGTATCATTTGGGCCCTGAATAAGTAGGAATCCTTCTGCTCAAATTGGAAGATACTGTCCTTAGCAGCAGCAACAACAACAACATGACACAATACACACACAATCACACATGAGCAGCATAAACAGGATATATATTTATTTCCCCATCCTGGAATACACAATGATAAGCACGTGTCCCTGTCAGACAGTAAGGCTATTTTCATCTTGGGTTTTTGATCTCAGTCCTGATTTTCTAGCACACAATCCAAGATGGCTGCCTGAGTTATGATCAGAATATTTGCAGGCCTGCTAGCAGGAGCCCATACTCTATAACTTACATTCCCCTGAAACATTTTGGTCATACACAGAACTTCCAGTTCTATCCACTTTCTCTGGACTTAGTGACATACTTACAGAGTCTATACTTATGGAGACCATGGTAACCAGTTGCAAATTAAGATGGTTATGGGTAAGAATGAATCGGGTACTGACTTTATGGGGTGGGACATAGTAGAGTTCCCAAAATGTTGAAAATGTCTTAATGTTTGAAGCTTGCAACACACTGTGACAATGGGTCTAACATGTGTAAACAATGTTGCTTATGCTGCAAGTAGTCAGTTATGAAGATGGTATGTGCCAAATTGCAGACTCCAAGCCAAACCCTAGGCTTATAGGCTTAAACAACTTCTTCTGGATGAAAATACTTCACATATGTGGCCTCAGTTCATTGATTAAGAATAACATGTGTCCCATGAAACTCCATGGGAGAACATTAAAACATATCCTTGTATGGTGGTTTGAATGAGCAATGCTCTTTTTTTTTCTTTATTTTGTATTTATCAAAAAAATAGTAAAATGAATTTAAAATGTGGAAAAGTTAACAATAACTATAAAGAGGATAAGAATCATAAGCATGGCTTATCAAGGGTGGAAATGCCAATAAGATTGCTACACATATATTTACTTTGTGTTCAGCTTTCCCTCTGAATTTTTTTTTCCATCCCTGTATATCCCCATTCAAGGTCCCTTCCCCCTCCCACCACATCTGGTCATTTTTCTTCTCTGCAACTCCCCATCCCCTCCCTGGGCAGGGAGCAGACAGTCCTATGGTCCCACTGACCCAATAATGCTTGGATCAGTCTCCACTCCTGGCCAAATCCAGTTTTGTCCCCCCCCTCCCTCAAGGGTGAGTCTGGTGTTCCTATAGTTGGAGTGGGGTTCGAAGGGTCAGTCCAGGGTGTTTCTGATCCCAAGCTGTTCAGTCGTTGTGGTTTGCCGCTTGGGCATGTTTGGTTTTTTTTCTTGTTTGTTTGTTTAGAGACCACTAGTGAGTGAGTACATCCCCTGCTTATCTCTCTGAGATTGTGATACCTCGCTCAGGAGGATATTCTCCAAATCCCTCCATTTGCCTGCGAATTTTAGGATATCATTTTTTCTTACTGCTGAGTAGTATTCCATTGTGTAGATGTACCACAGTTTGTTAATCCATTCTTCAGTTGAGGGACATCTAGGTTGTTTCCAGGTTCTTGCTATTACAAATAATGCTGCTATGAA
>PVIH01009193.1:41312-69660 GCA_004025045.1 Sigmodon hispidus | reverse complement strand
TAGATTGATTCTCAATTTTCTGAGAAACCTCCATATTGCATTCCAAAGTGGCTGAACAAGCTTACACTCCCACAAACAATGGAGGAGTGTTCCCCTTGCTCTGCATCCTCTCCAACATAGGCTGTCATCTGTGCCTTTTATCTTAGCCCATCTAATAGGTGTTAGGTGGTATCTCAAAGTTGTTTTGATTTGCATTTCTCTGATGGCTAAAGATGAAGAGCACTTTTTCAGGTGCCTTTCAACCATTCATAGTCCCTCTGCTGAGAATTCCCTTTTTAGATCTGTATCCCATTTTTTGATAGGGTTATTCAAGGTTTTGGGCTCTAAATTCTTGAGCTCTTTATATACCTTAGAGATCAGTCCTCTATCACTTGTAGGGTTGTCGAAAATCTTTTCCCATTCTGTAGGCTGGCGTTTTGTCCTATTGACAGTGTCCTTGGCTTTGCAGAAGCTTCCCAGTTTCAGGAGATCCCACTTATTGATTGTTTGTCTTAGTGCCTGTGCCACTGGTGTTATATTTAGGAAATGGTGGCCTGTGCCAATTTGTAGAAGTGTATTTCCCACTTTCTTTTCTATCAAGTTCAAAGTGGTTGGGTTTAAGTTGAGGTCTTTGATCCACTTGAATTTGAGTTTTGTGCAGGGTGACAAGCTCGGATCTATTTGCATTTTTCTACACACTTCCATCCAGCTATGCCAACACCATTTGTTAAATATACTATCTTTTATCCATTGAATGTTTTGGGCCTCTTTGTCAATGATCAGGTGTTCATAGGTTTTTGGGTTAATGTCTGGATCCTCAATTCTATTCCATTGGTGCACAAGTCTGTTTTTATGCCAGTACCAGGCTGTTTTTATTACTGTAGCTCTATAGTATAGCTTGAAGTCAGGGATGGTGATACCTCTTGAGGTTCTTTTGTTGAGTAAAATTGTTTTGGCAATCCTGGCTTTCCTGTTATTCCAAATGTAATTGAGTATTGTTCTTTCAAGGTCCAAAAAATATTGTGTTGGGATTTTGATAGGCAGTGCAAGAGCAATGTTCTTTTCATTGGCTCGCATATTTGAGCACTTGGTGCCCAGTTGGTGGAATTGTTCAGAGAGGTTATGAGCTTTGCACACTTTTAGCCTTGCCTCTCCTTTTCTCTCCCTCTCCCTCAGCATGGATGAAAATGTGACCACCTGGCTTCCTGTTCTCGTGACCATGTCTTTCCCACTGTGATGGACTCTGTCTGGCACCATAAGTCAAAGATACCGAGTTGTTATGTTCATGGAATTTTATCAAAGCAACAGAGGAATAACTTATATGTTTCTGACTTTTCAACTTTGCCAAATGCACCTGTTTCCTATCTATCTACTTGTTTATCTTTTTTTGTGTAATTGATGATAATGATAAGTAAAACAATTTCCTAAGGAGAGCCACAGACCTAATATGCATTTTAGTTTACAGACATTTCCAGTAGCTTACAAAGATATTGTATCATCTATGTTGTATAGATGAAGATATGAGAATGCTGAGAGATTAAATACTTTGTATTTTATTTTACAGGTTATAACCCATCATTAAGGAAGTCACAGCAAGAATTCAAGTAGAATTGAAAGAAGAATTCTGATTCCTGGCTTGCTTCCCCTGGTTGACAATTTTCCTTTAGTGTCTAGTATACAAACCAGGCCCATTTGCCTAGGGATGGTAGTAGTGCCCAAAGTGGGCTGGATCCTATTCCATCAATTAGCGGTTAAGAAGGTGCCTTGCAGATATGGTCACCAGTCATTCTGAACTAGCCTAGCAGTTCTGTATTTCAGGTTCCTTTCTTCTCAGGTGACTCTAGGCTTGTACCAAGTTGATAGTTAAAACAAATTATGACATCTATACAATATCATGTGATCTCAAATATTTTCTGGAGCCTGGAAACCTGCTGCTCTCCTGGGAAATATAAAGTGATTTGAGTAGATATGTGTTCTTTTTTGACAAGGTTGATCAATAGTGGATTACAGTGTAAGACTGGTTGAGTTTTCGAGTTCTCTGTTATTCCTTACTAAAATTACACACAGGGCTCTTTCTATATATATTTTTATTGATTCTTTGTGGATTCCATATTATGCATCCCAGTTCCACTTATCTCCCCATCCCTTGGCCTCCACCCTCTGTCATTTCAAACTCTCCCCCAAAATGAAACAAAATTTAAAAGTATAGCCAAAAACAAAACAAAACAAACAAACAAACAGGAAAGAAGAAAAAAATCTCCATATGAAGGCTGTAGTGTAGTCCAGTGAGTCACCTAGTATAACCCTTAGTCTATACAGCTTTACTTGTAAGTGTTCATTACAATGGACCGTAGGTCTGGCTAAAGACTTCTGGCTTTTGCTACTCTGTGGAGACTCTAGCTGGGACTCCTCCTGGATATTCTTTTGTTGTGTCCTGTCACGGAAACCCTGCAAATGGGAGTTTTTTGTTCACTGGTATGGGAGCAAAAGTCATAGTGTCCAAATTGAAGGCAGAGCCTCTGAAACCTTTCGTGAGTCATAAATCATCAATTTGAATAACCTAGAGGCCATTTGTTCCCACATGGATGCATGTGCACTCCTTCTTTATAAAGGTCTTGTAGGTGACAGGAGTATTTCACACAGTTTAGTATGCATAGGCAATAAGATGTAAGGTGATATTACAATTAGAGAACAGATGATAATGCAAAATGCAGCATGTCATCACCTTTAAGTATTTAGTGAACTATTATTAATAAGTCTCAGTATGATTTATGTAAAGAATAATGAAATAGCATTGGCCACTAAGATCTTATCATTTCATCTCTTAAAATTCATTTATCCTCATGAAATGAGATATATAAGAAAGGCATTTTATGATTCTTTTCAATCTTTTTACATTTGATGTACTCAAAGACTAATTATTTCATCTAGTGCTCTTTCTGTCTTTATCAGGTCCATTATATTTCCATAACTTCTACTTTATAGGTACTCATTTTTACTGTAATCTTTGCTTTGCAAGCTCCAAAACATAATTCCAAGTTTAGATCACCAAATTGAAGAAATTGATATTTTTAACAATCTTTATTATTTGAAGAAACTCCTGTTAGGTAGACTGTAATTAAATGGTGGCATGTATAAATTTCTTAATTAATCAGAAAATTATATATACATGGATCAAACAGGGAAGAGGAACTACAATTAAAACTAACAGTAGAAATGCCAAGCTCAGCACTTGACAATGTGTATGATGCAAAGACCACATGACCAGTGGCAATCTGTGATCAGGTCATGATAGCTTGGTATAAATGCCTGAAGTCTTGCTGTGGTTAACTTTCTAAGTGTGTAGTTGAATATCAACTGTTTGTGTGTATGGCTTTGCTATTTTTGTTGGTTTTGTGTGTTCTTTTTGCTTTTAATGAGAGAAGGAGGCTCTCACAGTGTAGAAGGAGGTTTCTGGACGGTCTAGTCCCATGATCTGAATCTGTCCACCACCTCTTATCTGAACCAGCAATCCCAAAGTCCCCCAAAACACACACACAGATGCTTATATTAACTTCATGTTGTTCAGCCTATGGCTCAGGCACTTTCTAGCTAGCTCTTTCATTTTAATTCAACCCATTTCCATTAATCTGCCCTGCCACGTGGCCTGTGGCTTACCTATTTTGTTACATGTTGCTTCCTGGGTGCTAGATTGAGTATGTCTGAGTCTGCCTTCCTTCTCCTATCTATGCTTCAATTTTCCGCCTATTTCTATGGTATCTGCCATGACCAAAACAGCCCCTTTATTTCACAGCATACAGAATGACATTCCCACATCACACAGTGTAGTCCACATCCCTTAAAACTCATGATCCTCCTGGTTCTGCATCCTAAGTTCTGGAATTTAAAAAATTGAACCACTATGACTGCTTTGGGATTTGTTGTTGACACTGGTATCTCCCAGGTCAGCTAGGAAAGCTGATAACAGCTTTAGACACCCAGAGTCACATTAGACCTTTACTATAAGTGTAATGTGTGAGGCAGGAGACTGCTCTCTGGTGTACCTCATAGTAAACCAATCACTGAAGTACAAAAATAATGGTTCTTCCTTCTTCAAATGGTACTGGGAAATAAAACTTCAGCATACAAAGGTATGTCAATTATTATTTAACAGTGCTACTTACTGAAAGCTGTTTATTAATTAATTTTCAAATTCCAAGTTTTATCCTCATATATTTTATCATGAGTATCTATTTCTAGTTATTATGAATACTTTTGTGTGTGTGTTTATTGAATGTATGTGTGTGTCATGTCTGTGTCCATGTGTCCGTGTATGTGTGTGTTTGTGTGTGTGTACGTCAGTGTTCTTGGAGACAGCAACCATCTTCCTTGTGTTGTAAAAAGTTTCTAATCTGCCTATAGCCTCCCTAGTAATGTAAGACTTAGATGTTTACATTAATTACATGCTGTTTGGTCTATGGCTCAGGCTTATTGCTAGCTATTTTTCACATATTAACTCAATGCATTTTTGTTAATTGGTCTTACCACATGGATTGCAGCTTACCTGTACTTCATTACTTATTGCTTTGGAGTCTCTGAGTAGGCCAGGCTGTCTAAGCAGTGAACTCCAGGGGTCTTCCTGTTACTGACTCCTATGTACTGGGATTATAAGCACAAATACACCTCAGTTCCTGGCTTTTGTGTTGATTCTGGCATCAAACTTCCCCACTGTCTCCAGCGCTCATGATTATCATGAGTGAGGCCAGTCTTCAAATGCACACGAACAAGGTCCTGGGTACAACCATACATAGTCTTTTTTCTAAAAAGATTTTTCAACAAGATATTTATTTTTGAGCTTCAACAGGCTGATTACTGCAGCAAATTAATAATCAGAGAGTCAGAGTAGGCACACATGAATGAATTCCATGCATATGACAAGCCTGAAATAAAAACTGTGGAGAGAGCTAATCAAAGAATACCAAGAGAAGCCACAGGGTTTCTTCCTCAGACCTCAAAATGAGCATAAATGCTACACCTACTCTTTGAAAGACTTGACATTTTTCCAGGTTGTAAGCAATTCAGTTAATAAAGCCATAGAGAAATTGAACTCTATGTTCACATAGAGTATGTTAAACATAATAACTATCGAGTGTGATTAATGCTGCCTGTATGTGCATGGATGTGGAGCTCCTGAGCTCTGGTGACCTACCAGGAGACACATCTCTGAGATAAACTCCCTTCTTCAGCAGCCATCAGCAACCAATAGCTCCTGAGATAGTGAGGTTTTCCCCCACATATGCTAGAATTCTGGCTGAACTATTATTTTAAACAGATGAGGAAAAACCTTGCAACCTGTTAAGACATGTGCATCCAGGTAACAGATGAATGCACTGCCTGATGTTTTTTTTTTTTTTTTTTTTTGTTCTAATCTACTGTTTGGAGCCTTTCATAATGAAAGATGTTGAGAAACAAAATTAAATTTCCTTTGCTGTGATGTGTGTGCGGAGCTTTGCATCAGGGCTTGAGCACAGTCAATTTCCCGGCACCATCACTTCACATGAATTACAGACTTCCTGTTAGTATCTCCCATTTGTTAGCCACCAGCAAGAACTATAGTTTGTAATTAGTGTTGATGGAGGGAGTCAATGCAATGTGTGGAATGAAAAAGACTTCAGAAGGCTTACACATGTACCCTCTGAGAAGACCAGTGTTCTGGTGTAGTCTTAAGCTCATCCATCATGGAGAATTGAACAGAAATTTCCAAAGCCGCTACTGTCGTTGTTAATGTGACGGCAAATTGTGGTTCATGATGGCTTTCCAGCCAACAGCTTGTGAGCCAGAGAATCATAACAGAAAGAGAAGGCTAGGGGGGTGGGAGAGAGAGAGGGAGACCAGGGCTGTGGGGGGAGGGATTCCTTCCTCATGGCCATTGTACTGAGATGAAAAGAATTCAGCAAAGCACTTCCTTGGAAAATCATGACTTCAAAAATCAAGTATTTAACCAAAATATGAGGATAACCTAACTCCATTGACAGAGGAATGTGCAAATGTATTGTGTATATACATTCAGTAGAATATAAAATAAATTTGCCACAGATATATGTGACTTCACATACAATAGCCATGGATTTATAGTCAGAGTGGAACATGTTGCCATCAAGGTCCTGTACAATTAAGAAATGGGAAGATGCTGAATGATAAGAGTAAAATTTGAAGTTAAACAACGTGAGTAAGTTCTAGAGACCACTGCACCACAGTGTAGCAATCACCATTGATAACATATTCCTGGATTAAGCTCTTGAAAGCAAGTAAGAGACAGCCACCTCTCAGGCAACAAGATCTGAGTTCATTGCCCAACACTCAAGCAAAGGGGACAGAAAAAGATGGCATGTGCTGGTAATCTCAACCCCAGGAAGGAAAAGAGGTGGGTCCCCTGGGGCTCACTAACCAACCAGCCTGATTTCCTGAATAAGTTTTATGTCAGTGACAGGTTGTGCCTGCAAAGAAATGGTGATCCCTGGCAGAGGAATACAGGAATTATCCTCTGAGATCTGCATGCACATGTGTACACATGCAAGTGAACTCCAGCTCACACATATGTAAAACCCCTCATGAACACATATGCATACACACAATTAATACAAACTCTGTTGAGCAGATTTCATGTTAAGTGTGCTAACCACTACACAATTAAATTTATAGAAAATGAAAAGAAATAGTCCACTACCTGCTGCAGTCTACCATCATGGAGATAAACAACTTCAAAGGAGTTTAAGATACAAGTATAGATGTGGCAAATGGAAATCTGACTTTTCACATGAGGAAGGCAGTTGGAATTGACAGTTTTTCTTTCAATGTAAGATAATATTCTAAAGGTACAAGTTATCTGCAATAGAAATATCATGTGAGGACATTCATTCTGGTTTGTTTTGACCTCACATGACTAAATAAACAGCTCTGTTGTGAATAAGCCTTTACCACATAGAGTCAGAAATGCATTAAAGTGAACTAGTTGTAAAAATAATTACAAATGGAAGCTTTGGGGGAGTGTGTAACATTCAGAGTTTGAATATAGCAGGTTTCAACCTTGTCTGTCCCCAGTCATCACCCATCTCCACACTGCCCCTCCCCATCACCCCATCTCCACACTGCCCCTCCCCATCACCCCATCTCCACACTGCACCTCTTCCAGTCTTTGTTCATTTTTTAGTCCAGCTCTTTATGAATGAAGTGAATCCTAGTTGTTTTTGTTTCCACTAAATTCCCTCTGCTTTTTATTTTGCTTATTTGATTGACATCAGGTCAGTTTTTAATATCCACCCTCCTAGTTTCTGGCTCTCTGAGTCAATAGTGCTATATGCTGAAGGTTACCAGCTTGCCTAAGTTGGAGCAGCTGTTTCTAAATAGTTTGCTCCATACAGGATGTTTTGTTTGTGCCCAAATACATTAGTTTACCACATTAGCCGGGCTCAGGGTCTCCAAATCTAAAGAGAAATTCTTCTATACAACAGTGACTGCCTATTACATTGTTTTAAATATTAATTATTGGTTATTCTCTGCCAGACAGCTTTCCCCCTACTTCAAGTAATAACAGCCCAATTATTATTATTTTTATTAAGAATTCATCCTTTTTATATTCTTGTGGTTTGGAAGTAAGAAAAGTCAACAAAGTAAGGTTTCAGTTTACATCTTTGCTTTATTCTGGCATACTATTTAAGCAGATGTGAACTAGCCCAGGTGTCCCAGTTTCATTTGATGCTGTGATAAAATATCCTAACCAAAAGCAACTTATAGAATAAAGGATGTGTTTTCTTCCAGGTTTCAGGCCATTATTGTGGAGAAGGTCAAGGTCAAGGGTGGAACTTAAAATACCGAATTAACAGCCCAAAGCAGACAGCCAGTTCTGGGCTTGCTTTCCCCTCTTCTAGCTGGCAGACAGTATCTCCTGTAATGAGCTGTGTCTTCCTATATCAATTAACAATCAAGGCAACCTCCCACAGATATTTTCACAGGCCAAGTAGACCTACATAATTCCTCACCAAGACTCTATCCAAGAGAATCTAGATTGTGCCAAAGTAGACAGTTTAAGCTAACCAGCGCCAAACACTGCTCTTGACTCTGGAAAGGTGGTTATCACTCCCCAGGGGAAGCTCTTGTAGCAAGAACAGTGCTAAAAGGTTGTATATGTTTATGTTTATTAGAATTACAGAGCTGAGGGCTAGCGATGTCATTGAGCCTCTGTATCCACATAGATCTAAGCTGACATTCTACTGAGTTAAAAGGTAGAAATGGGTTAAAAAGTTAAAGTGAGAAGCTTTTGCTTTGCCTGCCTACACTCATGAGATACTTTTATGTCTCATACCTGCAAAGGTCCACATCAGCTCGTGCTCTACATTAGAGTTGTGGGAACAATCATCACAGAGGTTTTTGGGGGGACTACACATGACCCTTGGCTCTCAGATTTTTAGGGTTTCAGCTGAATTCTCCTTCTTTAGTTGAAGTTGGAAAGCTTCATTTTTACTTTTTTCCATGTTGTAGAAAGCTTATTGATGCAATAAATTTTGGAACAGAATAGTTACACACATGTGTTTTTACACATATATGCACTTACACTCACACATATACATAATTTTGTTTCCACAGTTTAAAAAGTCAGCAAGTTAAAATTTTCCAGGGTTATCTGGTTGACTGGCAGCATCAGGAGGGACTGGTCCTGCTTGAATCTGAAGACAATCTGTGAGTAGAATTCTGTCTTCTAGAACGGCTGTTTTCTTACCGCTATCCACCAATGAAATGAGACCCTAAAAGGACAGGTAGTATGTCCAGTTTATGCTATTATAATGATTCCCTGAGTTAAAAAGTTTATTTTGTGTGTTACACTTAATATTTTCATGTCCATGGAGAGCTGCCTCTATGATGTTGGGTCTCAGGAGAGGTAGAATATCATGGAGACAGAGGAGGAGACAGAGACAGGACAAGGGCCAGATAACATCCTTCAAAGACATGGACCGTGACTCAGTTCTCACTCTTTAACATCCCACCACCTCATAAAAGAGACACCAGCTGGAAACCAAGCTCTCAACACACAGCTTTTGAGGGCCAACAAATGCTAAGTATGCAGAGAGTAATATTCTTCACTTAACATATGTCCATTTAATTGCTCACCTTAACTATAAAAATACCTTCAAAGAAACATCTAGAATAGTGTTTACCCAAATAGGTAGGTTAAGTGCTCTAGACAAGCCAATATAACATTAACCATCACAGTAAATATATTTAAGAAGTTAACATTTGATACAAAAGAACAATATATATATATTATATCTACACCTAGCGTATATATTATGTATTGTATGTATATATAAGCTATATGTTTATAGATATATTGAAATATATATGGATATTATTATATATTGTATATCTAATATATTATGTGGAGGCAAGTAATACATATATGAGTATCCTTTACCAGGCACAAAATCTGCCAGGAGTTTGAGCATTGATCACTCAGCCTCCTGGGATGATTAAATATCTGTGTACAATTAGTTTCTATGATTTCTAGGATTCTCAGCTACAGTATTTTCAAGTTGAAGCCAAATGAATGGAGATCTTTAGAAATAGAAAATTAAGCTCCAAATTGGAGCAGAAATTACTTGGTGGGGTCTCTTTATTACTCTAAAGTCCTTTCAAATATAAACCTCTGAGTATAATGTAGAATTCAGTTGTTTATTACTGACTCAGTTTCTCTTATTAAATCTCTTATCTCACAATGCCTTCCAGTTATATACTGTAGGATAATGCTTTTGTACACTGTAAAAATTTGTCACTCATATTAGTTTAATAAAATGCTGATTGGCCAGTAGCCAGGCAGGAAATATAGGTGGGGCAACCAGACAAGGAGAATTCTGGAAAGAGGAAAGGCAGAAGCAATTCTTTCAATCAGATACGGAGGAAACAAGATGAAAATGCTAGACTGAGAAAATGTACCAAGCCACGTGGCTAACCATAGGTAAGAATCATAGATTAATTTAAGTGTAAGAGCTAGTTAGTATTTACTTGAGCTGCTGTGCCGGCATTTACAAGTAATATTAAGCCCCTGAGTCAGTTCTTTGATAAGTCGCTGCCAGGTATTTAAGAGTTTCTGGTGGAATAGGAACTTCTGACTACAGTTGTATGTAGCTTTAATTTCATGGTTTCATTGGTCATGTCATTAGCTTTGAGCCTCTCATGAAATTTTTCTAAAAACTGATATCCTTTTTTGTACTCTCTAACTCCTAATAATCATTGACTTGATAACTTTAGGATTAATTTTAATTTCTTTAATTGCTTTGACCACTTTCATTTTTCATTTTAAATATTTTAGGTTTTATCTCATATTTATTTTAATTTCTACTCTTCAACCTACTCTTTCTTCTTAAACATCTTCTACTTCTATTTTTCATGCTGTCCCTTATTTTACTCAGCGCCTATTTTAAAGTGCATTTTATCTTCACTCATGACAGGAAATGACTCTAGAACTTTGGGAATAGAAATTTTAGGTTCAATTGCAAAATAACAAGACCTTTTACCTTAAGTAACCTTAATATGTTTTTCACTAGGCCCAGGACTCAGGGTAGATCTCTAACAAGTGGAGCAACATGTGATTCTCACCTTTGCCCTCTTGGCCTTGACCTAGTTGAATTTACTGAACAGTGCTCCTTTTTAATTACTCATACTTGCTGCCTTTGGGTGGCTCCTTTGACCAGCTTAGCCAAATTAACTAAGAAATACTCTAAGATCTCTTCTATCCATATATGGATTAAGCAAGAACTTTGACGCCTAGACCATTAACTGGGGCGACGCAGTCATATGCCTTGTGGTATTACAGGATCAGGTTAAAGTGAGCCTGGGCAAAGCAATCCAAGTATATTATAGAACCTATAGGTACCAAGAGTCCTAGAAACCATGATTCCAGTAAAGAAATGAAATCTGGCCAGTCTGTGTAAGAACCTATGTTGGGCTTTGCTAATATAAAGAAAAGTGAAAATAATACATTAAAGAAGGAAGGCACTAGTGCTTATGGGTTGTTACTTTAAAAAGAAAATATGGGGTGGAGAGATGGCTCACTGAATAAAATACATGGCTAGATTTCAGAGCTCAAGGTCTGTTTCAGGCAGGATGGGAATGGTGGTCTGGGAGCAATACCAGTTCATGGGAGGTGGAGACAGGGGATCCCTGGACAAGCTGGCTAGCTAATAGCAGCATCAGTGAGCTCTGGGTTTGGTGAGAGACCTTGCCTCAACAGATTAGGGATCATAAATAAAGACAACACTAGAACCATCAGCCTCTGGCATATGTATATATCACACAAATACAGCATGAGCTCCATATAATGAATTTAAAGTTTCTGTTTTTATAGACAAAAAGGGAACCAAGTCAAAGATGGCTTTGAGGTAGCTGCATATTTTAGGGAGGGCTCTGTTGCTGGTGGCAAGCAGAAGCACTGCTTCCTTAAGAGGGGCTTTCTTACTTAGCCTTAGCAGCAAAAGCCACAGGCTCTTTTAAGAGACCCTGCTTCCAAACATTTAAATCGTGTTTATAAGCGGCAAAAGGCTGTGCTCTCCTTGGTGGCAGCATGGACCCTAAAAATCCCCAGATTTGGGATGGTAAACTTGGTTTCTGCCAATACCTCTGCCATGAAGCTCAGCTCTCACAGACAAAGGATCTGGGTAGAGCTAGCTGTCATAGCTGAGCCTTAAATCCTAGAGAAGCCTTAGAAGATAAACAGCAAAGTCAGAAAAAGAGATGAACGGTAAAGACAGATTCAGACAAAAGAAGAAGAACTCTATACAGGTTACAGTGTGTTAAAAATATACACAAACTTGGGAGAAAAAGAAAAAAGAAAAGGATGGAGAAAATTTTTTTAAAAAGAAATAAATTATACATTTCTATAAATATGCCACATAAAGATGGAAAATACATAGGGTCTGGATACTGTATGTTGTGTTGTCTTTGAATTGTTTGACTGCTGAGGAAGAAGCAAGAGCTGCTAATAGACATTTGGTTATAAATGCTGCTGGATTAATCAAGTCAAAAGATATGCTACTTTGGAGAAGGAATTTTTTTTTATTTGCACAGAAAAGGAGAGGTTATGGATTTATTTTGGGTTAAGAAAAAACAAGTTTGACTGAGGAAGACCCTCTGAAAAACCTCAGATGGGAATGGATAGTCCAGATGATCTAACATTTCAGAACACCTCTGTCACAGTTTTCTCTAAGCTCTGCCTCTAGATCAGCTTCAAGGAGACTGACTGAGATGATCTAACTTCATAAAATACTCTAGTGAGTATTTGACTACAATCCTGAATTTTCTCAGGTCCCCATAAGATCACCAGTGTACCTAATCAGCAGGAAGTAGTCTAGAGAACTTTGTCCACATTCGCAAAAAAATGAATTATGAATGTTTGTCTTTGTTTATGGTATTGGTTACAAGTTGTTATAGGTAATGGTGAGGGAAAAAAGCTATACAAGGGAGATTAGATTTGGGATTCTTGTTTTAAAAAGCAAAAAAAAAAAATGCTGTGGAATTATACTTTAGAACATTGCAAATATTTGTTACTGCCAATATTGTTTTAATAAAACTCTGATTGCTCAAGTAATTAGACAGGAAGTACAGGTGGGGTAACCATTCTAGAAGAATGGTGGGAAGTGGAAAAGCAGAGCAGCAGATGACAGCAAGATGCAGAGGAAGCAGGATAAGAATGCTGCACTGATTTGTTCCCACACATTCTTGATTGTGGTCCGTTATGCTTCCAATTATCTAGGAAGATATTCTCTATTTTCTCTTCCTAGGTGCTTACACTTCACCTAGGCGACATAATAGAGCTGACTCTGTTCGTAGGGAAAAGGGCCAGCTGCTCTGAGAATGTGAAAATGGGGGAGAGGGTTATGCCTGCCATGTAGTGAGCAAAAGATGCCTCCATTTGCCCCTTGTCACCACCTGCAGCTGGAGGGGGACCCAATCCAACCTTTCACCTGCTGCTGCAGCGCTTGGGATAATGGGCCCTGTGCCTTTCCTGGGGACCACAGTAGAGTTGACCCTGTAAACAGGGACATGGGTGACCAAGCTTTGAGTGTGTGAGAGGGTCAAAGCTAGCACTGTTTGCCTTTTCCGCAGGGTAGAAGTGAGAGCGAGGGAAAGATACTTTAACCCCTCATCCTTCCTGCCTCCAGCTGGTAAGGAAGCTGACCTTTACCAGCTGCAACGCTCAGGAAAGCAGACCTTGAAACTCATCTGGGCAGCAAAGCAGAGCTAACCCTGCTGACTGGGGCTTGAGTGAACTGGCCCTGAGGGTATGAGAGTAGGCTAATTAGCCACAACCCCTCATCTGCCATCTCCCTCCCACCTCGCCCCTCCTACCTGTGGTGGGTATGGGAGCTGATCCCCAACTCTGTACCAGCTGTAGCATTTGGGAAAATGGGCACTGTACCTTGCCTGGGCAGCACTGTACAGCTAACCCTACTGGTCAGAAGATTCTGGTCTGGCCTAGTCCTAAGGTCCAGACCAACAGTCCCAAATAATCACATAAAGTCTTATAGTAATTACAAGCTGATTGGTCTGTGGTTCAGACTTATTATTCAGTCCAACATGGCACTGGGAGAACCCTGCTTCTAAGACTCAATGGTACTCAGCTACTTAGTGCCAGAGGTGCCACTAGGCACCTGGGTAAAATTATTTCCACCTCAAGTCTAGAGACCTGGGTCAGAACTGTGTTTGTCCTCTGGAATTTGGCAGGTTTATGGCTTTTTGTATTTTACTTAGCTTTTCTGTGACTTAATTTACTCATATGTAAAGTGGGAATATTGTCACAATTATTCTGAAGATAAAATGAGTCATAGTATGTAATATATTAACATGCTACTAATAAGCACATAAGTGTGTTATTGAATTATTATAATTCTGTAATTCACATATGGCTATAAACTTAGGAGCCATGCTAGCTTTTGAAGAATGAGTCTTTTTTTTTAAGTCAATGTTTTAAATTATTCTAAAATTATTTTTTAAAAATTTAATTGGAAAATAATTTCATTTCTCTTTTAAAAGTCTTTTAATAATCTATAAAATATTAATGTAGCTTTTTATTTATTTGATTATGTTGTGAAGAGCTGCAGGCTCAGGAAGTTTTACTCAGAGCCTGTGTGTATGAGCTTGTATAAATACACGCGCACACACACAGTGTCATTAAATCAGCCTTCTTAGGATTGTAAGTACTTATACAAAAGATGCACACAGGGTTGGTCTCCAGACTTAATTTGCCTATGGACTTTCAACTCATGGTTCAAAATCCTTTAATGAAGAATGCATACAGAACTCAGTCACACACATTTGTGTTAGAGGATAATTAGATTCATAAATAAGTAATTAAAGTAGTGATGGGTTATGAATTAATTTTTACCATAAGCATGCTGGAATGAAACTGTCCTCTGAGAAGTGAGAATTCAGGGACGGGTGGCTACTAGGATGTGAACTTCCTGGGTCTACTCAAACTGTAACCTATAAATAATACTTTAAAATAGCTTATTCTGGAATATTGTGCCCAGCTTTCTAAATAAATAAATAAATAAATAAATAAATAAATAAATAAATCCTCAAAAGTAATCTACAGAGGACGGGGGAAGTGTTGAGTCTTGTGAGCATGAGGTTCTGAGTTTGAGCCTAGAACTCACATAAGAAGCCAGGCCCTTGTGAAATGGCTTCTCTCCTTCAACCTTTACATGGGCTCTGGGGATAGAAGCAGAGGTTTGTAAGTGAGCACCTTTTCTCACTGCAGCAGTCTATGCAGACACACTGAAAAGACTCAGCAAGTCGTGTTTCTATAGTTATTCATTGATATGTGTATTTAGCAACAGTGGAGTCTGTGAATTTGAGAAGGGGGTCACGGGAAGGTAGGAGGGTCAGATGGTGGAATTATATTTTAATCAAATAAAAATAAGTTAAATGATCTCAAAGTGGAAACCCAGGCCTGATGATCTGTGGTTTATAATTTCAGCCTTTGAGGCAGAGACAGACAGATCCATGGGGCTCACTGGCCACTCCATCTAGCCTATGGTGGTGAGTTCCAGGCCAATAGGAAATAATCCTGTCTTAGAAAAACAAAACAAAAAAATGGAGCACAACTGAGTAGCACACTCCAGACTAGCCTTCACACACATGTGCACACACACACACACACACACACACACTATTCAATAACTATGGCTGGTAGAAACAGTATGTCTAGAGAGTTTTAATGATGATTTTGCATGCATAATGTTGTGTGATAATATTCACTCCACTGTCCTCTGTCACCCCCTCCCACTGCTACTGAACCTCTTCTTCCCAGAATTTGTCCGAGTATGCCTGAGATATGGAGAGCCTTGAGACTGAAGAGACTTGCCATCTATGGGGCATGTGTTAGCCTGAACCTTAGAGGCAGAGATAGGGGTATTTCACTTTTAACAGATGTTGGTTCTCACCATGGCAAACTTGCTTGGGTTTTGAGGATTGGAACTAGAGACTAGAAAGTAGTTTCCTGCTGCACACCATCCCTAAACATCTTCTGATGGGTGGCTTTCCTGAGTGTGCTAAAAAGGAACAAGAAATGAGTGCTCAGCATAGAGAGGGCTGCAGTCAATTAGCAGTAGAGTAGGGTGGATAGTTCTGTACTCCAAGGCTATTGTCCCATTCAGCCTGCAGTTTCATGTGGGAAAGATGAAGTGTCCCTTTGTTCAGCTCTGAAATAAAACTCATGAGCCTAGATACATTTTGTCTATCAATTTGTATAATTAGGATGGCAGATTTTCAATTGATTGATTGATTGTGTGTGTGTGTCTGTAACATTTGGTGAGTATAGCGAACATGTGTATATATATTTTACAGTTGTGCATAGTGCATATGTGTAGATGTGTGTACACCCATGTAGAAGCTAGAGGTCAACATCTGGTATTTTCTTCAGTCACTCTACCTTATTTTTGAAAAGCAGAATCTCTCACTGAATGCAGAGCTCACCAGTTAGATGGAGTGGGAAATGGATTCCTCCCACTTCCACCCCTTAGCAGTGGGATTACAGCATGCAGTGCCATGCCAGGATTTTTATATGGGATGTAGGGATCCAACTCAGGCCCTCCTGCTTGTTTAGCAAGCACTTTACCCACCAAGGCATCTTTCCAGCCCCAGTAAAATAGTCCATTACCAATTCCATGACCTATTTTGACCAGGGTATAGTCTTAGTTCCAAGAATATATCTAACCCTCTTTCCCAACAACATTCCTGCTATACAATAAACACTCCATAGTATCCTATTAATACTATATTGATTAACTGCTTATAGGGAGCTTTCTATGTGCTAGGTACTATTCAACAATAAACAAAGAGAAACCTTAACAGGAGAGATGGGTATCAAGTATATGAAGACATGAATTCTGTAAGTCTTATGCAGGCAAATACTAAGTTCAAGAAGGAATAACAAGGGTGGGATCTACAGGTAGGGTCAACTTTGGAGAAAGATTACTTAGCTTGTAAGTTAAAGTTGCTGTATGGTTAAAACTTGCCAACTGGAGATTGAGGATTTGGAAAAGCCTTTTAAGCACATAGCACCCTGTATGCAAAGATTAGGAGGAAGATAAAGCTCTGGCATAAGTAAACCCTGGCTAGGTCAGGATACAGGGAGAGAAGGAAGAATAGCACAGATAGGACCATGGGCAGGTAGGAGGAAACAGGCTTGACTGAGCCTGGATGCTACTCTACAGTTATGGAATGCATGGGGGAGTTATAAACGTCCAGTCAAGGACTGGAAATGGTCTGTGTTGTAGGCACATTGATTGAAGGCTGGGGGAGCAGACTGTTCAGTATCTGCCCTTTCAGACAAAGTGTGAAGTCCTTGCTTGTGAAGATTCACACTACTCCTTTGGGCTATACTTGATGGCAGCAGAGCTGAGCTGAACTATATGATCCTACTTCTTCCCTACTGTCCCAAATTACCCAGCTACTGGGAAGAAAGCTTCTGGCTGTCATTGGTCTGCCTTCGTTTGAATAACCCCAGGTAACACATTTTCTAGTTTCTTTTTCTGTACGGAAAAATAAATGTCAAAAACAAGGAAGTCTAATTTTCTACACTTCAGGGAAATACAGTAGTGATGAGATGGGAGAAAATGGCCCCATTTGGTTAAAATCCCATGATGCCACCTTCACTAAAATAGAAACTGCCACCTCTATAATCTCCCAAGGCTTGCATGAAGTCAAGCTTAGCATAAGTAGTGGGGTTACCAGATCTGGGGGAATACTTGAACTTGTTCAAGGAGTTTCTTCCATTGTATATTTCAGCATGATTTTCCTCCTAGAGACTGGGCTGTACCCCATGATCTTCTGCAGGCTTCTGCTAGTGGGTACAACATTGAGGATCTGAGAGCTCCTGTCTGAGCTGTGTTTATATAAAATGGGAAAATAACTTCCAAGCTTAAGTCCCTGGACAGGGTTTGGCCAGTGTTTCATCAATGCAGCTTAATAACATTGGTAGATTTTGTTAAATGAGCATTATGTTAATTGAATCAGCAAGAATCTATTGGGATGCTAAATTGCAATCATTTGTTCTTTGATCAAGACACAGACTTTCTCAAGTTGGTTAGAGAATAACACTTTTGTTGTTCACACAGCCAACAGTGAGAAAAATCCATTTTTCCCAAACCAGTGATGTTTAAATACATCTTATTTGTCCTGATTACTTGGAGAGTTTTATTCTTGAGATTTGGCTTCATTTAGAGGGCTGAATACTTCTTGAAAACAGTTCTGACTGAATACAGCTAGCCTCAATCAATGAGGTTTGATGTCTCATTAACTAGTAGTTTTCTCTCTCTTTTGAGCTAAAAAGTATAAAATGGTCTGACAATCCTAGAAGCTCATCTCCTGAAAATGAAGACCCCTCGCACCGGGGGACCTCCTGTTTTGCCCTGGTCAGTGATGTTAGCTATAAGCTAGCTCGATGACTCCTTCCACTAATTTTTATGTATGACTAATTCTGATGATCAGATGTGCTTTGCTTCAGGGAGGGTGTCATCTAGGTTTCTTTAAACCATAAAAGAAGTTGCAAGCTCCCTTGAGCTCTTCTGTAAGGACATTAGTTCCACACAGAGACACACAAATGTCTACAATTTGAAAACAGCAAACATAAATATTTTTAAGTAAGGGCTTCCATCTTTCCTTTTGTTCAGGCTTAAAAATCCCATGGATGGGGGTGGGAGGTTTCTCGCACCATCCATTGGCCTCTGAGTCATGGTGTTAGAGGGGCTAGAACAGTAAGCAGGGCTTTGTCTGGCCTGTGAGCGTGACAAAAATAGTCTTCCAGGATACTGTATCACTGAGACAGCTCAATTTTATTCCAGAGTAAGGGGAGATATAAAGGATAGAGACAGTGGATGGAATATCACCTAATTTGCATTTGGCAGTACACTCCTATCATAAGGCTGGAGTGCAATGTCCAGTTATCCTATGTGGCATCATGGCCCTATAAAATAACTAGAGCACAACATCTAATTACCATATTTGACAGTGGGGGAAAGCATTTACAAGGAATTTTGTCAAAGGTCTCTACCAAGATATGTCAGGCATCCTGGTTCAGGGGTAGTCTCCAGATATTGTCTGCAAGAAAACAGGAAGCTCTCGCTGGCAGGGAAGGGTCCTCTATATTGCCAGAACTCTGAGAGAGTTGTTGTGACATAGTAGACTGCAACCTCTGATCAGCAGGGCCTCTCAACAGGTGTGTGACATCTCCAAGTCATATCTCTGAAATATTTAGAAATCCTTTTAGCTAGCTAACATATGGTTTTAAGCACATAGACCCAAATCATGTGCTTTTTGTCTTTATTACCTCCTTCCTCATAGGACAAAAGCCTTTGCAATGACCAAAGAAAATAAAGCAAATGAAATATACACATAGATGTGTGCAGAGAGACTGTATTGTTTTTTATGCATAAATGTGCACCAAACAGTAAACCCATACCTATAATAACATATAGCCATGAGAAAGAAATCAGTAACAGTATTTTCAATTATTTTGATTTGGGGGACAAGCTTTCATTATACATCCATATATCTGTGTCTCTATATAGCACAGGCTGGCCACGAATTCCCACTTCTCCTGCTCTTACCTTCTCAGTGCTCCATTTGCAGGCATATGTCACTGTGCCTTGCTCATAGTAATCACTTCTAATTATGTGAATGTGTGTTTTACAAGGGGGATTTGTACCTATGTGTCTTTCTACATAACAAATAACTCTGGGGCTTCTGTTCCTGAAGGAAGTCATAAATATTTTAAACATGATAGCTCCAGCGGTCAGATAAAGAGACAGACTTACAGCATCCCTGTGCCCTGCTTTTATTTAACCATAATCTCTGGGTGTCTGGTGTTTATGACAACACTACTGTCTCAGTGCAAAGGTGTATCATCCCAAAGGCACTGAGAAAGTAAGGTATGCCTGGAGCATCTCTGAATAGAGCTGAATCTGCAGGTGTGCAGCACGATGTTATAAAGCTTCTTTCAGTTAATTCCCAGGGAGAGATGTGCTTCCAAAACACCAGGTAACAGGGTTGACATGAGCATCTCACACTTGTGAGATAAAGCACACTGGTAACCAGGATAGCTAATTATGACTAAACTGCACATAAGTGTCTCTAGGGAGAATTGTTTTAATAACTAAATAGTTTAGTGATGTATAGATGTGTCTTACATGCAGGACAGATTTCTCCTATTATTATATCCTTGATTCTGTACATAAGATCACATAGAAACAAGTGTCCTATGAGACCAATGGTTGTCCGAAGCTTGTCTGTGATGTCTGCACTCACAATGAAGACTTCAAAGTCATGGCCTAAGAACAGGCTGGTTCTCAAATCCTTCATTATGGGCATGCTGAACTTTCTTCTTTAATTTTAATTAATTTATTTATTATCCATTCATTTTAAGACAGGGTCTCATGAAACCCAGGTTGGACTCAAACTCCTTATGTAGTTGTAGATATCCTTGAATCCAGGGTCTTCTGGACTCCAGCTTCCAAGCGCTGGGACTACAGGCATGTACTACCTCAGCCAGCTAATTCTGAGCCTTTGAGCTGGTAACAGCCATTAACAATAGAGTTCACATAGGTATCTGCATATCTGGTCTTAAGAACCCCGATAGCTGTTATATCATTCATGAAGGTGAGGGCAGCAGAAAACCAATTGGATGAATGTAAAACCTTCAAAATTAGTAGGAATGGAAAATTGATTGATGGTTCCCAGAAGCTGGGAGAAGGGAAGGATAGTGACTGCTCCTGGCAACAGGTCTTTACTGAGGGGGGTAGGTAGAGTCACAGACATGATCTACATTTAGGTCTGACTATAGTCTTACCAATCTACAATTCACTAAAGCCAATGGCTTGTATCTAAATCAGGAGAATTTTACACTATGAGAGTTGTTGATCACTCATGCTATTAAAAAAGAGAAAGAATAAAGAGACAGATGGGAGATAATATCAGTCACTCTACATTCCTGATGGCTAAAAATGCTGGTCTTTAGGTAGGCTTTTTTTCTTCTAATTTATTTTTTTTGGGAAGTAATAGAATATGTGATTTTTTTCAGTCTGCCTTTCCCCCCTTTCTTGGGTAACTCATGAACTGGAGGCCAAAGTCTAGCTGCCGCTGTTTAAATCATTAACAAAATGCTGTATTTCTTACAATGCAGATTTAAGACTTCTCATTAATGTCTCCAGCAAACTCAGGACATTGAAATACAACTAATGACGAGTCATTTGTTCCATGACTAATTGGGAAATAGTGATGTTTTCTTTCGGTGCCTTCCTGCCTTTCTCAATGACTAAAATATGTGCCTTGTTCTTCTGAGGAAAGATAAACAAAAAGGAGGGTCATCACAGTGTCCATGGTAGGCATGCAGCCTCAACATGGAAGTCGGGATTGTCAGTGGACCACAGGCCCTCCTGGTGTTCAGGATGTGGCCACATCCAACATTGTTGTGTTCAATTTAAAGATGTGCTTTGCTCAAGAAACCTGGCATAGAAGGTTCCTTGGACTATGTGTGTGTGTGTGTGTGTGTGTGTGTGTGTGTGTGTGTGTTGGGAATGAGTTCTTCATTGCTTATCTCTTGTTGTTTGTATACCTTTGCCTTTCAAGATTGAGCTTCTTCTGGCTTCCCTGGCTTGAATGCCAGCTCTACTATCCCTAAGCAAGGTTGTAAAGACAAGAACACTCAAAGTCAGGCCTAGAGAAATGGCTCAGAAAATAATTCCATCACCAGAGAAGCAAAGATATGTAGATCTCTGGGAATTGTAGGCTAGTTTTTCTAGAATTGATGAGCTCCAGCTGTTGGAATCTTTTATAAAACAATGGCAGAGAGAGGGACTAAGAATGATACCTAAATGTCGTGGGATTATGTGTCACATTTTAAATAATTGTCCTGCCTATGGGTTTAATAAAAGCTGATTGGCCAAAAGGCAGACAGGAAGTGTGGGCAGGGCTACCGGGCTAAGAAAACTCTGAATACAGGAAGAACAGAGACAGACAGATGTCTGGCAGAGCAGCCAAAGAGAGACCACAGGGATGCAACAGAGGCACAAGGAGAAGACTGCAGCAGATGCAGAGGAAAGAAGCTGAAATGCTGCTCTGAGAAAAGGTATTGAGCTGCATGGCTGAATATGGGTTAGTTTAAGAGCAATATGCCTGGGCTCTAAGTCAATCATCATAAAAATAATACAAGCCTCTGTGTGATTATTATTTGATACTAAGCAAGGCAGAGAGTGAAAACAAACCTCTGCTCTAGACTGGAACGTATGGGCCAAGAACCTATTACAACACCTAAAGACAACATCTGACCTCCACATTCATGTGTACACACATGTACATACAAATTCACATGACTATAATTCCATACTCCAGAAAATCCCGAAGTTTTGCGGTGGGATGATCAGCTCATATTCTCACCTTTTTTTCATACTTGTATGTATACAGTTTGCATACATATTTTTAAAACTATTGATTTTAGATGGTAGTAAAACAGGGGGCATGCTATATACATGGAATCAGTATTCAACAGTTTCTAGAGGAGACACTGAGCTCGACTCTGGATCTCTGAATTAAAAGATTCTTTAAAGGGACATACTGCTCTAAATCATGCTCATCTCTGCTGTAGAATTAAGAGAATCTTTAAAAATATAATTATTTTGTAGCTGAGAATTTTGAAGAGAGCTTGAGCAAGGAGGTCCTCTATGGGATTTTATCATAACAAACCAGGAAGGGATGGAGCAGGCAGGCTCTAGATTCAAACTCCATGACACTGGCTCTGTGCCCAGATCTCTGCTCCTCTCTGGACCAAAACTATCCTCTCTGACTGATTCCATTTCTCCAGGACAGACTCTACCTCTAGAATATTGTTTGTTCCTTATTCTAGGATTCACATGAACTGTCTTAGCCTGAATTAAAACCCATCATGGAAGGGACACTGAGGTCTAATCCCCAAAGACTGAGAGATCAGAGCTCTGTATAGTAAATGTGTTAACTGAGGATCTACCCAACAATTCCAAGGGTTGCTCAGGTGTATGATAACTTAGAGAACAAAGGTATCCTGAGCCAGACACATGTCCCAAAGATATAGATGAAAAACAAAACTGAACTTCAAAAGCAATTATTTAGCGTCATTTCATGATGATGTCAAGGCAAGACACTTAGAAACTGTCCAAAGGCAAGCTCAGAATTCTTGCAGTCAAAGGAGGCTACAGCCTTTATTAGCTGAAAGACAAAGGTTCCTGAGAAATTATGTATGTTCAGTCTTCATCTGAAAATGCATCTGATTTACAGCACCAAATTGTTTTTCACCTGAACATACTAACTCATGTCTAGTAAATCTTAAAGTTACCTTATTCTCTTCATATCTCTCTGTACACACACACACATGATTTCCAAATAAAAAGAACTGGGTTAATAAATTTATTATTAAGTAACAAAGTACAATATAAATTATTATGTATTTATATATTAATTTCAGCGTTTTTATGAGAAGAACATTGAAACTCGCTTTGTAATTTTTATTGACACATTTTCATTGAACACAGTATTGAGTGTTGTATGAATAACTCTGATTTAGTATCTTGTGAACTTTGGCTGTATCCGCTCCCCCCATTAATAATCCACCCCCCCAAGCTTCCCAATCTCACTAGTCTTCTTACTTCCCTTAGTCTTCTTTCTGCTTCCAGTTCTGGCATGCGTGGGTGCTGTGAATAATATTCTGTACACTGTGAGTATGATTTCTCTCTTGGGTAATAAAAAGCTGACAGTCCAGTAGCCAGGCAGGATGTATGGGTGGGACAGCCAGACACAGAGGATTCTGGGAGGATTGAGGACAGGGTCAGAAGAGACATCAGCCATGAGCCACATGGTGAAGCATAGTTAAAAAATATGGGTTAATTGAAGTGTAAGAGTTAGCTAGTAAGAAGCCTGAGCGATTGGTTCAGCATTTGTAAGTAATATTAAGCCTCTGTCTGAATGGTTATCTGGGAATTGGCAGGTGGAAGAGAATGTATATGTATATATGTATATCCATATGTATATATGTATGTATGTGTGTATGCATATGCATATGTATATGTATATATGTGTATATACATGTATATATGGGGTATAGGTATATATATGTGTGTATGTGTATGGTGTGTATTATTTATATAACTATATAGATTTCTAGGACACACAAGTGAGAGAAAATATGTGAATTTTGTCTTTATACATCTGACTTATATTGCTTCATGGCGAGATTGCCATTACATTCATTTCCCTACATGCTACATGCTTTCTTTATAGCTGAACAAAGCTCTGTTTTTTTTTAATCTATTCATTTCTTGGCAGACACTTAGGCTAGACTTAGAAATTATTTCCATGTTTAAAAATAATAGGTTTAACTGAAATAATTAGTATTGAATTTATTGAGCAACTTTTTATTAAAAAACATATCACATTACTAAATAGTCCATATAAAAACATAACAATATTATAGATTCAATTTTATTAGCTAATATGTCTACATTAACATCTGATTGGCAAATGTAAATCAAAACACCCGCAGTGGCAATATGAAAAATTTCACAAACACCATTCTGTGTGCCCTGAATTTTCTACAATGAACTTTATTATGTAAATATTCAGAAAAAATGACAAAAATCAGATTAAACTAACCAAAACCATATTCCTTATACACAAGGGTCAAAGTCTTAGTGTCATTTTATTTTATCCTATAACAAAATGAAAGAGAAATTCTTGAACAAATGGCATAAACATAACTCATGACATGTACCAAAACAGCCTGAGAGAAATTCACTCATATGTAGAGACCACAACAAGCTGTACAGTCTTGTAGGTTCTTTTCAGATCTGTCATTCTTGCAAGCCTATCATGATATTCTCAGACGGATTGTCAGTCTGAGATGTCACCTGTATGTGATGTTTTCTTCCCACTCCCACTTGATCTGTTTGTTGTTGTGTGCTGTGTCCTCACCAAGAAGAAAAGCAATTAAACAGACACCCTTGTACCTGCTGTCCCCTTCGCCTCTCCTTAGGCATCCTCAAGATGATTGGAGAGCCCATTTTCTGTGCTAGCATCTTCCTATATGACAATATAGGAAGTTTACCAAAATGACCAAAGATTTGTCTGCACTCCATCGTAATCAAGTGTGAACTTTCCAGGCAATTTCCTCTGTGTGTGTGTGTGTGTGTGTGTGTGTGTGTGTGTGTGTGTAGCTGCTGAGTTACTGGAGTGTTAGCAACACGATATGACAACCAATGACATGATCTGAAAGTAAAACAGGCAGGAGAATTGAAAGCACACCTACCCCTTTTTCTCTTTTCCTTAAAAAATTCTGTGTAATTTCTTCAGTAGATATCACAACAATTATAGGGAAAACTTATAGGGGGAAGGAAAAGGGAGGAAGGGAGAGAGGAAGGGAGGGAGGAAGGGAGGGAGGGAGGGAGAGAGAGAGAGAGAGAGAGAGAGAGAGAGAGAGAGAGAGAGAGAGAGAGACAGAGAGAGAACTTGACTCATTTTCTTTAGTCCATTATCTTCTCCCTTTGGAACAGCAAGGAGCACACAGGACATGGTCCATAACTATTTGGCAAGTAAGAAGTACATTTTTATGTTAAGAAGGAAAATAGTCAATTAAAATGGTTTTCCTAGCTGACATGAAAGAATCTCATATTATGTTTATTTGTCTTGACTTTATATACTGATAGAATGTGCTATTCAGAAATTTTTAAAGTGCTATAGATAAGTGATCTTTTAATTTTGAAATAATTTTTAAAATTAGATCAAAGTTTAATAGGAAGAATACTTTCCTCATCAATCATGAGAGGCTTGGTTGCTGACAGGATACCTCTCCACACCTGCTTGGTTTAGTACCTGATCCCAAACATGAGGATAAACACACTGTGGCCATCAGCCTCAGGCCACTGACACAGACACATTGATTTTGCCTCCTTTGTGCATCTAATTCACACATCTCTGGACTTAGCCGCATTGTCATTTAGAACACAGGATCTAGTCCAGTGCTGCACCGAGTGGTGGTTCATGTCCTTTTAGTGTCCTTGGCTTGCCTTAACTTCTATGACATTCATTTAACAATTCAGGAAGTTACAGAAGACACATTTCATAGTTATCTGCTTTTTGTCTATGCTTTGGACCCTGCTAGTTCCTTTGGGGGAAGCGAAGAGGAGGCCCAGAGAACAATGACTCAGACTCTGGGGACTAACTGAAACAAACAAGTCCAATTTATTGAGGAAGGGGCAAGCCCTATATACCCTCCTCCCCGCCAGGGGCAAGGGCTGTGCTTTGCTGGCATCTGCTGCTGCGGCATGGTCATCTCTCGCTGGTCCAGTTTATCTCACATCAGGATTCTTTCTCTGTTGCCAAGGCCCCCAGGCAGACAGCAGTGCTGTGGGATAATGCTCTTTTACATTGTAAATATTTGTCCCTCCTACTGGTTTAATACAACAAAGATTGGCCAGAAAATAGAAAGGAAGTATGGATGGGGCTACCAGACTAAGAAAACTCTGGGAATAGGAAGAAGAGCAGAGCAGAGATGACAGGCAGAAGCAGAGGAAAGAAGACAAAAATGCTGCTCTGAGAAAAGGTACTAAGCCGCTTGGCTAATCATGGATTAGTTTAAGAGTAAGAGTTAGCAAGTTATATGCCTGAGCCATAGGCCAAACAGCATATAACTGATATGAGACTTTGTGTGATTATTTAGGACTGCTGGTCCAGATATCAGGGCTAGGCAGGGCCAGAAACTATTACTATACCCCAGGTTGGCTTATGAGGAAGTCTCCACTAAAGGGTCCTCATGGCTATGAGGAAGTACTATGAGCATATGTTTTAAAGCATAAGTTATAACCAGTTTGAACTTGCTGAGGACAGGTTGGCCCCCATGCCCTTTAAAGTCTCTAAGACCTGTACATCACACATCTTCCAATCCGAATTCATGTGATGTTTCCTCATTATTTTACTCTGACTTTACTCTGGGGACCAGAATGTCACAGACAGTTCTGCATTCTTCTAGTTGGTGTCCGTAGAGGATGTTTGTTCTGTTGCTGTTGGTATGCTCTCCAATGCTTCCAGGCCCTTCCAATGGTAAATACTCTCCTCCTTTTGTAATGACATAACTGTTTCACACATGAATTCACAGCAACTGTGGCCACTTGCACAAGACATACACGGGATCAACCATTAATAAAACCCATGATGGGGTGGAGAGTGGCTCCCAAAGCCCCGTCTCTACTCTAAGGGTGATAGGTACAGGAAAAGAATTCAAATTTCTCTGATGGGTATACACTGGTGGTTTTCTATGTCACAATAGGTGATTCCACATAGGAAAAGCACTAACTGGATTCAGTTGGTAATAAATAATTATAAGGAGACTTGGAGCTAGAAGGGAGATATATTGGGGAAGGGAGTTAAGGATAAGTCGAGGAAGTGGAGGGACTGAAAGTTTACGGTGCATTTACATACATTTAGTGAATTTTCAAAGAATAATACAAAGGGGAATATGTAGTCACTTGAAAATGCATGAATATCAAATTCCTCATCAAACTTTTACTACTTTGTTCAATATCCACACATTCTGTGACTGGATTATGACACATGGTTGTCAAATGTGTGTCTAACTCCATCATTCTTTGTACATTTATTAGTTGATTTTCTACAATAGGAAACCATTTTTATTTTTCCTATTTATGTGGATCAACAGAAGCTCAGAGGTTTGTATTTTATTCAGTGAGTGTCATTTGCTGCCATGTCCAGTAGGAGCCCTGAGGTTGACACAGATTCTATCATGTTCATTATTTCAAGAGGACCTGTCGCTCTCTGGCTTTAGATGTTCTAGTGTCACTGGGTTCTGTCCTGGCCCAGTCTTTGCTCTTTTCCAGAGGAGAATAGCATTTAGAAACTACAGGGTAAACACCAGATATGTTCATTGTCCTTGGTTTGTTAGTTTTCCCCAACATTTTCAGATGACAAACCCAGAAAGTGTGCGTGTGTGTGTGTGTGTGTGTGTGTGTGTGTGTGTGTGTGCATGTGTGTGTTAGTGCATGTGTGTGTGTTTAAGTATCTATATATCTTAGACAATCAATTTCCCACATCTTTTTCCAATGTGAAAGATCTTTTTATTCTCTACCAATGAAAACTCAGCTGCTGACCCTTAATAAATTTACTCATTGGACTCATACTCAGACCAATGGCTTTTCTGCCTTTACTGTCCTTGCTTGGAACTCAGTCATTAATTATGTCAGTTGAGCTCTGAGACTTCTTTCCTCCATTCACTCTCTGCCTTCCCTTTAGCTCCCTCTTAACCCCTCTCAAATTCTCATTCATGTGATATGAACCCCATTCAGAATGGCGTCCAATGTTCTAAAGGCAGGATATAGCGGAGGGAATAAGATGAACCTGATCTATGCTCACGCATAGCCTGCCCTCTTCCTAGAAAGCACTGATTTACTTTTGGATTTGTAATCGTTTGCTAGTGGACATAAGATGACCCACATGCTCATATAAACCATTGTGAAGTCAAGGCCAGTGCATGCAGAAGAATATAAACACTTCCAAGTTTAGTTTCATTCTACTGGTGATTTTCCAGGCATAATATTTTTTGGTTGGCACTGAACAGCTTGGGATCAGAAACACCCTGGACTGACCCTTTGGATCCCACGCCACCTAGAGGAACACCTGACTCACTCTTGAGGGAGAGGGGAAAGAACTGGATTTGGCCAGAGGTGGAGACTGATCTAAGCATTAATGGGTCAGTGGGACCATAGGACTGTATGCTCCCTGCCCAGGGAGGGGATGGGGAGTTGCA
>PVIH01009193.1:0-41212 GCA_004025045.1 Sigmodon hispidus | reverse complement strand
TGCTTATCATTCTTATCCTCTATATAGTTATTGTTAACTCTTCCACATTTTAAATTCTTTTTACTGTGTGTGTTTTTTTTAATAAATACAAAATAAAGGAAAAAAAAATATTTTTTGGTTGGAGGGGAGAAGATTTAGAACAGATACAGGTCAAGTCAGATAGCTGCCGTCTGTGAATGCCATTCATCCACATCAAGAACTTTTTATCAAAATTAGCAAAGCACAAACTTATTTTAATAAGTTTCCCCCTTTTTCAGTCAAATATCCCTTATCTGAATTCACTTGGATTCAAATCTTTCAAGTGAATCCTTGCTGAGCAGTGTGAATTGAAGTGGACAAGTGACAGGTTCTGTTCTCTGTGGAGCTGGGATGGGGTGGTGCAGGGGAAGCTTTGTGCCTGTTTTTCCTCTGGCACACCCTGTGGTAAAGTGCTGAAGAATACAATTTGAAAGTGTAAGTCTACACAAATGTAATGTGTCTCTCTCATCCTTCACGGAGCTGACTGATTAATAACAGGGTATCTTCCCTGTGCTTGCAACTGCACTGGGTGCTGGAAAAAAAAATGGAAATGATTGAGGGCCAGTCCACTGAGTGTAAAGAGTGCTGGGAAATAGAAGTAATGCACAAGTCAACAAACTTCTAGACATCTCCAGATGCCTATACAAACTGCCCCACCCCCACCCCCAATGAAACCCATCAAGATACCAGAGAGTAACATCCAGGAACTGAGCATGATTTAGGAAGCCCTCCATAGAGTGTTGCTGTTGAAGGTTCAGCTCCTCAAGAAACACAGACTCAGACATGAGAATGGTAGGCCAAAAAGGTAAATCATCTCAGATGACAGAAAACCAGGTCAAAAAGAAGGCTCTGGAACGGCAAAGAGGTGGTACACAGTCAAGAGCCTAAAGGAGGTACTGGAAAGCTGGCTCAGAGGTTAAGAGCACAGGCTGCTCTTTCAGAGGACCTGGGTTAGATTCTCAGAGCCCATGAATAGCTAGCTAACTGTAACTCCTGTTTTGAAGATTTCAACTCTCTCTTCTGAATAATGCACCCATGTAGGTGCATGGCCATATATGCAGCCAAATTGTCCACACAGGAAATATAATAATAATGATATAATAATTAATAATAAAAATACTATTATAATAATATAATATATAATAATTAATAATAACATAATAATTTAAAGAACCTAAATGGTTACTATGGCTCAAAATTACTATAAAATATCACAGTAAATCTTGTAGAATAGAATAGAGTGGCTCCTTCCAGGACTTAGTTATGTCTTTGGATTTATCTTTGAAGACAGAAAGAGTCACTGGAAAGCTCTGTGTGGAATAGAGGCTTAAACAATATTTGTGAATTCCTGGCTGCTCAGAATCTTACCCCTCCCCCAGATTTGAGAGAGTCTCATATTGGATGCAACTTGACAGTTAAACAATGAATGTTCATCATCCACTTTCAAGGCAAAGCAGACCTGTGCTCATCTCAGTTCTAAGCACAGATGCAGAAACTGGACTCAAATGTTTCTGATACCTACAGAGGCTGGATTGGAGGATGTATCTGGAGGCCACATCATAGCACTGCATCAAGGTAATACATCTGCTTCTCCCATGCTGACCTGGACAGAGCTACCTCTAAAGAAGCTGGACAACTCACTTCTCCTTTATATCTTACACTTACTCCTAAAACAAAGAATAAAAATGAGTTGAATATGCATTTATTTTGCCTGAATTTATCATCTGGATACTGCTGCACCCACTGCAGAGCAAAGGAAATTGAAGAAGGAAAGATGCCAGAAGTTATAGTGGTGCTGGCATCACAGGAAAGATCACCAGAGATGCTAAATAACTTCCTGTTGATTACCAAAGTAGGTTCAGGCTAGGATACCTGCATCCATGGCTTTCTTCACCCAGAATGCTTCAGTGTCTCTGTGTGTTGGGTTGCTTCTACTCAAAGCTAGAGTGGTCTTCAAGGAAGTGTTTCCTTGACCCCATTCTTTGTTACAGTCACCTGATTTTGTCGACTTTTTCAGCAACCCTACTTGTTTAACTTTTTGAAAGAGCTACCTAAAATCACCTTTATCAATAGAATGATAAGATAGTCCATTGATGAAATACATGTGCTGGCCACTTTTGTGGGCTTAACACAAACTAGAGTCACTTGGAAAGAGGGACCCTCAATTGAGGAATCACCTCTATTAGATTGGCATTTGAGCACATCTATGAAACTTAAAAAATATTGTTGTAAGAGGACCTATTTCACCATGGCCGTGCCACCCCTGGGCAGATGAGTCTGGTTGTATAAAAAACAAACCGAATAAGTTATGAGGAACAAGCCACTAAGAAGCATCCCTCCATGGTCTCTGCTTCCTTCCTGACTCCAGATTGATAGCTTGGATTCCTTCAGGCTAATCTGTAACCTGTGAGAAAAACAATCCTTTGCTTCCCCTAAATTGCCTTTGGTCATGGTGTTTATATGGGAAAATAACTAAGTCAGTGTGCTGGCCTGCTTTTCTGAGAAACTTGGAGTTTTCCTTGCACAGAGGAAGTGGGCATCTCAGGCTGGGTTGGCTAGTTTCAGAGGGTGAGGTGAGATTGCCTCTGTGTGTGTGTGTGTGTATGTGTGTGTATACTTCATTACATGGGGGACTAGGAAGACAAGAACAGCAGGACATTAGGTAGGTAAAAAATTAATACCAAACATTGTATGTCCATTTCTAGAGTGACCAATCTTTCCTGTTTGTTGGTGATGGGAGATCCCCAGAACCTTTAGTGCCAAAATTAGTAATCAATAATACTGAAATTATGGGCTGCCTGTCTTTACCCCATTCTTGAAAGCATCTCTGAGGCATGGACTTCATTGACTAGTCACTTCACTTTGAAGAAAACAAACCCAAACAAACATGGGTCCAGTCACTGACATGCAATGTGGTTCCCTGAGCTGAGCAGTTTTCCAGAAGGGAAATTTGTGAGTTGTTAATAGTAAATGCACACAGCATGTGGAATGGGTACAGTTTTTAAAAGGGGGAATTTTGTGAGGCAGCATGAAAAGAGAGCCTGCACCCATTATCATAACATGCTGTTAATGTGCATTAAACAAAGCCATGACATTATAGTCTCATCCCATGTTCATCCAAGTGACCCAAGTTAGTGTCCTTTACATCTTAGAATTTTTGTGTAGCTAAGATGATAGGCGTTTTATGAAGCTTTTTATTGTGTGTCTTGGTAATAACTTACCTTTTACAACTGGAACATTCTCAGCCTTCACTTCTTCTCCCTCATTTGTGTATACGCAAAGTTTATGACTTGCTGACTCAGAAATGCTCAGTCTTGTTAATGCTCATTGAGGGTGAGTTGGGGACTTTAAAAGAATTCAGTAACTTCTTAATGAATCCAGAATGCCTTGTAGGGAATGCTGGTTCTCTTCCAACATGACAAATGTCATCCTAGTGGGGCAATAGAGGCCACCTTTGCACAACTCTGAACCAGCCAGTCTAAAAACAGTGAAGAAGCGGGTAGTCAACTGGTCCTCCTATTCACTTCCAGATGACTTATTTTAAACTTTTTAACTGCTACTTCCATTTAAATAACCACATAATTTTAAATACACAGCAGAGATATCTATAAGTATGTATGTTCTTTATATGCCTACATATATTTGTGAGTGCATGCATGTATATAAATGTGCACCAGAAGATTCTCTTCTTTCTTTAGACAATATCACCAGTAGTTTAGAATAACACATATACAACAATCAGATCATAAAAGAATAGTGTGGAATGATAAAGCATCCACACTCACAATCATAACACTTGAGAAATCCAGAAAAAAAAATAGGTTTAAAACAAAAAGTACATTTTTATTTGTGCACTTGATAGAATGTGTCCTAAATTTCTCTATAGGACCAATATCAAAAGGTAAATTTCATAGTTTACCTTGCTCACAGGATGAAGTCATTCTTTCCAAAAGGCTTTAGCCTTCATGCATTGAAGAAAATGTAAATGTCTCATGAGAGTCCTTCTCTGATCTATACGCAATATATATTGTTCATCTGTATTACTAGACTGCAATATGTGTATTCCCGGGCAGCCTTGCAGAATTACTTGGTAAAAATAATGGGGCTTATGGGGAAAATAAAGTTAGGCAAACCACTCAAGCTATATAATCAGAATGACAATAAAAACAATAACTCTAAAACCTCAAATGCCGGCACACATAAAGATGCTTCCTGTTAATAAAGAAATATGACAGTAAATATAGGAGTTTATATTGCTTATAAAAGATGACGGGAGCTTGTTAGAAGAGACACTGCAGTGGTTTACATGAAAAATGTTCTCCATAGGCTCATGTGATTGAACACCTGGTGCCCAGTAGGTGGTGCTGTTTGGGAGGTATAGGAGGTATGGCCTTGCAGGAGAAAGTATATCACTGGTCACAGGCTTTGAGAGTTCATAGCTCTGCACAATGTTCACTTTGCTTTCCCTGTGTTCATGTTGGCACTGAAGATGTGATTTCTCAGCTCTCTACCCCTACTTGCCTCCATTCCCTGCCCCTCACTGTGATCAACTCTTTTGGAACTAATGTGACACCATCTTCTCTTGACTCCATTTTGTGTCTGCTTAGACTCTTCATAGCTCTCTATCCTCACAATGGTTGTGTCTACCTTAGAAACTTATTTGGGAGAGACATTGACCCTCATGGTCCAGATGTACCAACCAACATAATTAATGTGTGTGCAAAATAAACACAAATAACTGATAAAAGTATAAATCACACATAGTTATCATATTATTCTGACCCTTACCTAAGATTGGTGTAATTGTGGTCTGTGTGGTCATTTATCTTTAAAATCACTGTAACCCTGAGTTTCTGTACCAAGGGTCTTTTTTAAACTCTAGCATGTTTTTAGTCTCTGGTCAAAAGTAAAAGGCTCTAATTTGTCCTCATCAGCATTGTAGTTTGTGACTTTCTCATGTGGATTATTTGAGAGCTATAAGACAGAATGAACTCTTTCTTCCAGGTTGCTTTTGGTCATAGTATTTTTCTCCTATCAGCAAATAGGTAACTAATACAGAATGGGTGGTCATCATATAAGGGAACACAGGGAGCAAGGAGGACCACTTGAAAACTATTTCTAAAACAGAATGTGAGTTCTATTTTCCAAAGAAATTAAACACCGAAGTGGGGATGTCATATCCCTCTGTGAATTGCTATATGCAGTTGTCTGAATATGAACTACACTAATGTTGTGACTACAAAATCCACACCACATTTCTATCCATGGATCTTTTGTGTTAGGATGCAGTGTACATCTCAGAAGTGGGAAATGCAGAACAGAACATGCATTTAGTATGACAAATGTGGATGATTTAGGGCACAAACCATTTTCACAGATATTACGTGAAGATTTTCTTTGTTTGCACACATGCACCTTGCTTTTGTCTCATTGTGTGGCACCCGACTCACTAGTCACAAAACCACATCATTGATTTCCTGTCCAATGAGAGGCTCACTGTGTTTGGCAACTAACAAGCATAGGATGCATTTTTTTTTTTTTAAACAAGAAGTCCTGTGTTTCCTGGTCTTAGAAATGGTATTGACTGATTTCTCTGTGCAGGTCTGAATATGAGCCAGCGAATTAGGTCAAGGATGGATTGTTATTTTCTTTACTGCTGCATCATTTCGAGGGGGGGAGCTCTCTGAGTATTTCCTGCTGCTGTTTGATTTTTACAATATTAGTAAGATAACTATCAGTAAGCAAAGCAGTTTCAGCTTGTGTAGGTCTATCACAAGATCTTTGATACAGTTTAAAATGAAGTCGATTTTGGCAAGTTTTTCTAACAAGTCAAGACTGATCCTCAGGAAGTAAGAAATGAAAGTTCCCATATCATGTGGGTTGTTCCCTTAGCAGCACTTGAGGAAGGATGAACAGAGACAGCCGGTCTAAATGTAAATGACAGCTTCAATTTGGAGATAAATGGCTAAAGTGCTGTAGGACTGTTGGAAAATATGCCTGCACTTGTGCTCAGCTTTTCAATCTACTGTAAGGAAGCAATGTGTAGACTCTCCAGTAGCATTTACCTCTGAACTTATAAACAGCACAAAGTGTAGCACTGTGTATCTCTTCCCTTCCAGGTTCAGATGGTACACGGAAAACACAGAGATACAAACAAATGGATCTCAGAAAAATTAAAAGGGACATATCCTTGTCAAATATTGACAAATGATTTTGAAGGCTAAAGTTTGCCTCTTGGAACCTAATTAATTCAGGGAGAGCATGCCATGTATGTTAAATGTATTGAGCAGTGTTAAGTTCTGTATTTCAACAGGATTTTTACTTTTCCCCTTGAAGTGTATTTATAAGTCTATAGAGAATTAGCATGCTGAAAACCCCAGGCAGGCTCCAACAAGATAGACAATTTAGTAATCCGGGGTTTGTCATCCTCCTCGACCCCCAGGGTGGGCAGCTAAAAATATGGGTTTGTAGCTGAATAAACCTCTTCTCTTACTGTATATGTGTAGATCAAACAAACATGTCAATCAGCAGACTGGAAAGGAGGTGTGACTTTTACCAAGCAGAGGGGCAGAGTAGAGACAGTATTCTAATTAAGATGATAGGGTGTGAAGCCCCATTACTGAGTTCTCACCTTGACCTCACTTCAGGTCTTTTCTGATTGTTCTGAGGACTGAATGTGACCAATGTCTCTAGGAATAACCTGCTGGAGATGGCTCAGCAGGTGAGTGTGTTTGTTGTGCCGGTGAGAGCCTCTGGAATTCCTAGAGCCCCCACAGAAGTTCAGTTGAGACTGCATACATGAGTAACCCCAGGGCTGGAGGTGTGAGGGAGCAGAAAGTCAGGAGGATCATGGTCACATGCTAGCTATCAGTCTAGCTCTGGTCTATGAGTGACTGTTTCAATAGAACAAGGTAGAAAGTAATAGAGCAGGACAAGAGGCATGCTTCTCAGTCATGGACACACACACCCTTACAAAGTGCCCTGGTAAGAGTGAATCTTGCTCTCTTAGGCTGATCCCCTCATAGGCAGGTCCACAAGGCATGTCTCCTAAGTGATTCAGATCCTTTTAAATTGCCAGCACCAGTTTAAAGTGCTCATCACAAGCTCACCCCTTGTCAACCTGCCACCCAAACCCTTTCCTCTGTGTCATGCTTAATTTTTAAATAAAGGTAATAACAAGCACATTATTACCGAGATGGAATCCCATCTAACAACACTGTGTAGTTATTTCCTCTGAATTGAAACCTTCCCCACAGGAAGGTATGGAGAAGTTCCTAAAAAACTCAAAGAGTGAACAAACTTAACATGTCTGGGAAAGCTGGAATTTGCAGGAACTCCTCCCTAAGGTCACAGAAACAGTGAACCTGAGGAAGGGTCTTTAAAGGCTGCCAGGAAAAGTTTCTGGCCTGCCAAGCTGTCTGCATATCAGTGCAAGGACTGCTGGGTTGCAGTTTTCATGAGTCATCGCCTGTTTTTTGTTATTGTTTTTTGTTTTTGCTTTTGTTTAGTTTTTTATTTTTGATGCAGCTGATTTTGATTCTTCCATGCTCCTGTGAATATCTGTTTACACATACTCCTGGAGCCTTAATACATTTGCTATTTTACCTTGATACAATTACTTTGGTCTGTCATGATTATCTCTGATGATCAGGTGTGTGTGTGTGTGTGTGCAGGCGCGCATGCCTAGGAAAAGTTTTACACAACCTATAACTATTCTATGTGTTATGAAAAGCACATTCATTCTTCCTTCAGAAGAAATGATACAGCCCCTTGAAGAATGTTTTTTCTTTTTATATCTGTAACTTGAATATGACAATGTAGAGTTAATAATACTTCAGTATTGATGTTGACTCAATCAATTTTATAAAAAAAATCTGTGATTTTGATGATGATTCTCAAAACTCCAGGATTCTAGAAAAACAATCAAGTGTTACTGTTTGTGTTAAATTAAATTTTCACTTGCCTAGTCTACCTAGTATTTAGAACTTACCTGTTATTTAATATATAGGATATAATATGTAAAGAGCTTTACATCAAAACAAAATTAGAAATTTGTGACTCTAAACATTATTTAATTTTGAATAATTAAAAGAAATCTAAAAATGATATAATGTATTTTAATATTTCATAATGGGTTAGTCTTTCTTTGTGACTAGATGGGCTGGTCAATATTTTATTTTAGATGAAGAATGTGTATTCTAGAAGAGTAGTGATTGTTTAAGACAAGGAAAATATTAGCAATTCAAGAAACAACTGTACCTATTTTCACCCAAAATGGAGTCATTAACTAAAAAGTGTCAAATTCCTCTTCTTCCACTGATGATACCAATTCCAATAGTATCTTTTATTTTTATTTTCAATATCCACCATGATGGTTATTTGTAGCCTTTTCTCTTTTCTTTATTAAATCTGAATTACAACATGGGTGAACTAAAAACCCACCATCTTCATGTGTGGCCAGTTTAGCTGCCTACTTAAACACATGTTCATCGTGCCATTCTTCACCAACTGTAGCTATAGCATAGTTCAGAATGACAGCCTTCACAAGCTCATTATCTGACTCCTTTACTGCTAGGATTGACTGTGAACTATGGAAATAGCTATTAAGATGTGAACAAAAGGCTTTTGATCCTTTATAGAAATTTCATGTTTTCTCAAAAGAAAATCCTGCAAACTTGAGAAATCCTGCCCTTATGATTTGTGTCATGAATGCCCATGAGGAAGATAAAAACCAATATGCCAACTACAGCAGCAGAAGACAGACAATGCTGCATCCTAGTGGTATTATCTAGCAGCTAAATCAATACCAGGAGGTACTTAGCTATAAACTTCCTTTTGTGAGAGGCAAAAATAAATCAAATAAATCTTTGTTTCACTTGCTGCTTGTCAGCTAAGTGTGTCTATAGTTATCTTTGCTAGTCATGCTCTTTTAGACATGTTAGCAGTGGAACCTTATCAAAGAGGGTCCACATTTGTGATTGGTCTGTATTTTAATTCATAGCAATCATATTGCAATCTTATTGCACGTGGCCACAGTCTCCAATCTTTTTATGCTTTCCTGGTAAGGGTTACAACTTGTTTTTGTTTCATTCGCCTCTTTATTTGGTTTCTCTTTACCATTCTGGAAATGCACTAAAACTTTATTGAGGGATGGAAGCTCCCTGAACACTTTCCTGGACTTTGTATTGTGGTTTCCTGACCTGGCATCTGCTCCTCACCTCTTTACTTCGCTCACTTTTAAGGACCTGCAGAATCTCTGTTTTTCATCAGATCTTTGCTCTGTTCTTTCTCTTCTTCCTTTCTCTATATTATTAATCATAATCATGTTCTCCCTTAGAAACCATTACAGAACAACACAAAAGTGTTCCTGTAATTTTTCATCTTGATATGAGCTTGCTATGGCAATTCTTTCTTCTTTCCAACCCATTTCTTTGTCCCCTATTTCCAATCAAAAACTAGAACCTGATCTCTACACATTGTCATTTTCTAAAGTCCTTTTTAATCTATAACAAACCCTATTTTCTTACAAGTTCCTACCAATCCAGGCAACTAGACTTCTGTGACTCACCAGTCTGAACAGAGAATCCATAAGACACCATCACTACCATCACCAATATTATTTATTCCTCAGCACATTCATAGTTTTCAATATCCCAAGTTGCCTGTTTTTTTAAACATTTTTTCTTCATTCTCTACCACTTCTATCTTGTTTTTCTCTGCACATAAGATCATAGAAACATTAGAAGCTTCCATGGCCAGCCTGATACTTTCATATCTGTGATAGTGATTGTGTCATCTGTATCTGTATCCATCTTCATCCAAATTATATTATTTTATGAAGTAAAAGTAAATCTCTATTAATGGACTTTCCTCTGAGATCTAGATTTTTATATTTAAAAATTCCTTTTGGTACAATATGTTTATATAATATAGTTCTCATATATGACATATTCACATAATTCAAGAATTCTATCTGACTTCATCTCTTTTTGGCTGTGGTATTCATTTTTTAAAAAATTTTTAGTCTGTGTTTGTATGTGCGTTTATATGCTTGACTTTCATGCTAGGAAATAGACTGTGGTCCTCTGGAAAATCAGTGTGAGCTCTTAACTGATGGACCATCTGTCTTTCCCTGGTTCCAGTCTTCCTAAAGTCAAGAAAAGCTGTTCTCATCATTCAGCAGTCAAAAAGGTGGCCAAGAACCTTGACGTTCCTCTTTTATTCATTTCTTACATCTTATCTGCTAGTTCTGGCTTTAGAATCTGCTCTGGAAACCAGAAACTGTAGTAATCATTCACTAAATATAAATGCTCACACAAAGAACTAGTGTGATGGACTGGAGAAATGTCTTAAAAGCGACAAGTGTTCTAGACCTGAGTTTGTATCCCTAGAGCATGTGTGCAGAATGTCAGAGATGGTGACATGCTCCTATCTCTTGAGCACTCGGGGGCTAGGACAGGTGGAGCCCTGAGGCTCATTGGTTCGTCATACGAGCCAAAGCAATGAGCCTGAGGTTTAGTGAGAGATCCTTTATCATAAGCTAAATGTGAACCCAATAAGAAAAAGCTTCATACAGCAACCTTGATATCAGGCTTCTACACACATGCACTTATATATGTATCCATACTGACAGATAGACACACACACAAAGTGGGGGGGCACAAAAGTTATAAGGAACTTCAGTACCAGTGTTTTTCAAAGCCATGGAGTCCTAAGTCCTCATACACAGAGCAAATTGTGATTGGGAAACCACACAGAGAGGTTAGAGCCAAAAAGATATACCTTTTCCATTTTTCCATTTTCAGTACTACACCAACAAGAACATGTGCAGGTATGCCCAGACATGCAGAGAAGGACATTTGTATCAGCAACGCTCACAGTGGACCCAAAGGGAACAACCCAATAGACAGCACAAAACACACACTAAACTGAGAAGAAAAAAAAAAAACCAAACCAACAATTTCATAGACTTGAGATACATAAAACAAAGTGAGTGAAACAAGATGGCCAAACTCCTACAGTGTTTTTCAACTTGTATGATTATGATCAGAAGAGCAAGCCACACATAAAATAACACTGAAGATAAGTTCATTTATATGAAGTTTCAAGAGCTGGAAAACTAAGTTGTGCCACTTAGCTGTTATGGTAGGGTAGAAAAAAAAATACAAGGAACAAAACAATCACCATGACATAAGTAAATTTAGCATTTATTCATGAGAAAGAGATTATGTTTCCTGTCTTTCATTTGCTTTTACAACTATGCATTTGTAATGATTAATTAATCTCTAGATTTTGCTGCGTATGCTTTTGTATATAACTATTTTATTTATTTATACATGTGTTTATAAATAAGCATGCATTGTATTTTATAGCAAGATATGCAAATATAAAATATATAAATAACTTCTCCAAATAAAATATAGTTTCAACATACAGAACTAAACCCCTACACTTGGAGGATGATCTATTCCAGCCTCCACAGGATTGAGGAGACTCCTTGGGGCATTTCACAGCCTTTGCTGTTTGCCCACCATCTTGACTCTGCCTTGGTTTCTCCCTCTTTGGTGAACACACCCTGGTGTCTGCCCCCTCACTGCCTCTTTACTTCAAGAACCTCACTGGATTAACTGAGCCAGGTCACTAGTGGGAATGAGGTCTCACCTCAAGGTTCCGTCTTCTCTGGTTCTCCACATTGCTTGTTTTCTTCTTTGTAAGTAGTTTGTGGGGTGTTAGCTACTGCTTGCTAATTGGCTGACTGTATTTCTAGGAATCCCAAGATACTAAGAAGTCAAGAACCTCGTTTGTGACTTGGGAGTTTGGCATGCACTGGATCTTGACTAAGTAACATGTCACAAAGAAATGTACACAATAGAGTTAGAGTCAGAAGAAATCGGTCTAGCTGACATACTGGAATAATATTAACAATGTGGAGGAATATGGAGAAAGAAAGGACAGGGGAGAGTGGACTGATCCAGGATCAAAACGGAGTGATATAAAGAGAGTGGGCAGTAGGCCTGTTTCTCTCTCTATGCCAGTGTTTCCTATTGAATACACATAAATACATAGGAGATGAGCTCAGCCACTCCAGTTTATCTTTGTAAGAAAATATGAAACATGGATTCTCTTCACTTTCAAGTTTTTCTTATTGTCCTTAAGAAACATCATCTCTCAGATTAAGGCCCTGACCTGGATGTGAGCCTCTTAGGAACCAGGAACTGTAGGCTTTTGGAACTCTGAGATCTGGGGCCCCTATCCCTACTCCTGGCATCTTTGCTGGATGGTTCTACTTCCTCTGGCAATAATGTGACAGGTGACAATAAGACAGGTGAAAGCTGAAGAAATGAGCTGTATGATAATTAGACTGTCTATAGATCAGGCAGTCTGAAAAGCTCAATGTCTCTCTTCATTTATTTTCAATCTAAAGAGAAGCTGCACATTAGGAGTGGAATCAGAATACTAATTAATTCAATTCAGAAATTTTCCAAACACGTTTTTCATAGCCATAAACCCGCAATATTTGAAAATTAATTTCATAATATTAAGCTTTACCCTTTTATCTATTACTCACAAAGAGAGAAAGACACATATGCTCTGAATCAATTTCAATAGCAATATATTAATAACAATAATTCAGATAGTAAAATATAGATCTCTATGAGCACAAAATCATTTTTTCATGTTAATCAGTCATCAGAATTGATGTCCTATAACAAGTCCATAACTCTAAATGGCCAAGTTATCTCAAAGAGCAAAGAATCAATTTCCATGTCAATTAGTTATCAGGACTGATACCTGGTATCAAGTCTATAAATTTAAATTGAAGGTGGGATGTTAATTTTCTTTAAAAATAGTCCTAAAATTCAAAATGCCAAGTCTTAAAAGATTTACTTAAGGCCAAGTCATGTAGGTCAACATTTATTACAAAACATATTTTGTAAAAGACAAAGAGCTTGTGTTGATGTGGTAGCACATGCCTATAATCCCAGGACATAGAAGGCTGAAAGAGGAAGATTATGAGTTTGAGACCAGCTTGGTCTGAAGAACATGTCTCAAAAAAATAACTTTAAACAGCAGAATGGCTATATAATTTGATACATCCAAGTCTTGAGTTACAGTTTTATTCACCATAAAATCAATTGGTGAATTCATTGGTGTTTTTTAAATTTAATCAGCATATAATTATGATAAGCAAAGACTAGGAATAATTAGAAAAAGCTAAATAAAGCCAATATGTAAATTATAATTTTGGGGAAGTTCTGTGATCATTGCTTTAACTTTTGCTGGTATCTGGTCAGTATTTCTAGTGAGTGTGGCTTGAATGAGAAATGACCCCCTTAGGTTTTGAGTGCTTGGTATTATGCATTTACACTAGTTGATAGCAAAGATTCAGGAGGTTACCAAACCTTTGATGGGAAAAGTATGTCCCTGGAGGTGAATTTTGAGGGTTTATAGCCTTACCTCAGTCTCTGTCTTTTCTCTCTGCTTCATGTGTAAATGAAAATGTTATGGACCAGCTAGCTGTTCCAGCTACCATGCCTTACACTCCCTGCCATGATGGACTGTAGCCCTGAAGAGTAAGCCCTTCTTCCTAGGTTTTCTTCAGTCATGGTGTTTTATAACAACCACAGAAAAGGTCACTAATATACCAGGCACCAGACTTTTTAAGCGATTATTTTTTTAAATATATAACTTACTTGTAAGAAATATAATTTACTGATTTCTAATTCTAACCAATTCTAATTCTTGGGGAGTCATAGCTATTATCTTATATTAGCCATGGTTATTATCTTTTAAAACAGTGGTTCTCAACCTGTAGGTTTTGACCATTTTGAAAGTCAAATATTAGATATTCTACACACCAGATATTTACATTACAATTCATAACAGTAACAAAATTACAGTTATGAAATAGCAATGAAATAATTTATGGTTGGGGGTCAGCACAACATGAGAAACTACATTAAAGGTTCATGGCATTAGAAAGGTTGAGAACTACTATATATATACAGCTAAATATAATTGACCAAAGTTTTCTGACAGTTTTAAATTTATATTTATAACTGATTCAATCTGTTTTATTACATTATTTTTGTCACATTTTACATCAGGGTCATATTTAAATATTACTGAAGGAAAGAACCATTTTCCTATTTTTCTATTTGTTTTTATTAATTATGTGATTATGTGTGCATCTATGTATGTATATATACATGTGAGTGAAGGTGTTCTTGGAGGCCAGGGGAAGGCATCAGATCCCATGGAGTTGGAATTACAAATGGTTGTGAGTGGCCAGATGCAGTTCTGGGAGGCAAATTCAGCTCCTCTGCAAAAGCAGGTTGCTTCTGTGGCTTCTGAATCATCCCTCCAGTCTGTTGATATTTAATTACTAAATTAGCACAAATAATGAAACCAGTGTTCTTAGGAATAAAAACAATATTAAACAAAGAGTTAGCTTATGTTGGTCCAAAGAAATGATGCACATGTAAATCGTGTAAAATATACTCATAAATATGAATGCATAGTAGCCATGAGCAGCTTTTAAATTCAAATAATTGAGCTTTAGTATAGCTCTGTGAATTTTGATAACTTATATTGCCTTATGAATAAGTGGAAACACTATGTTCAAATTCATTTGTACAGGCATGTATAGTTTCTGATCCTTTTATACATTTAGAAGTAACTAATTTAACATTTAATAGGTTCTTTCTATTTTCCACTTCTACTTTTAGCAAAAGAATGCTTCTAGTTGTTTTAGAGTCCTCTCTAAAATGTCTTTGCCACACATCACTATTTATTATACACTATTACTTTTTGATTTCTTGGCTAATCTAATTTTTTATATTTATTTCCTACTTTTGATAAAAAATTAATTCTATAAAGTGTAATATGTCTTTATATAGGGTTATCTTGTTCCTCAAACTAGGTTAATGTCAACTTGAGAAAAGCTAGTAGTAACTCTCAATTGAGAAAATGCCTCTGTAAGATTTGCTTGTACACAAGTTTGTAGTGTGTTTTCTTAGTTAGTGATTGATGTAGGAGGGCCCAGCTCACTGCAACCCTGGGTTTGTGGGCCCTGTTATAAGAAAGCAGGCTGAGCAAGCCATGATGAGTGAGTAAGCCAGTAAGCAGCACCCATCCATGGCCTCTGCTTCAGTTCCTGCCTCCAGATTTCTGCCTTGAGTTCCTTCCCTGGCTTCCTTGGATGATGGACTACAATGTATAAGATAAAGAAACCCTTCATCCCGGAGTTCATTTTTCTCATGCTTTGTCATCACAGAAATTTGAACCTTACCTGAGACAATTAGTATTATTTCAAACATAAGAAGTTTAATAAATAATACATATTCTATATCCAATTACATTCCCTATGTTTCTCTCCCCACCCCATTCTTCCTTAGAGACATCTGGGAGTCATTTTCAGACACATGATTTCACTAGTCCATGTGGTCCATTTGTTTATGTAAGTAAAATAGCTTTCTCTTACATAAATCACAGAACATATATCATTATCAGGAACTCAAATAGTATTTGAATTGTATTTTCTAACTTCTGTTTTCATTCCTCTGCTTTGAAGCTCATGTCCTTTATAAGTGCATTTCTCCAGTTGTGAGGACCAATCAAAACTCATATATTAATTGTAGCTATGGCATATCTTTAATTTATGTTAGTTGACAGTTTCTCGTGTTTTCTTTTTAAAATGTTTACTTTATTATTATGTTTTGAGAACTTTATTGTATGTGTATGGTATTTATATCATTTTCCCCCACAGCTCTCCTTTCAACTCCTCGCATTTCACCCCATCAACTCCACAACTTCATGACCTCTTTTATAATTATTATTGTTGGTTACACATATGTATATATGAATATAAATCTTTGTAATGTTACTCACATGTATATGTGTTCAGGGATGACCACTTTGGACTGGGTAACATAGCAGTGTTATGTGAGGACTCATCACTGGAGAAGCCTCAATCTCCTCAGCAGCCAGTGATCTTCTGTACTTTTCATTTATAGTATAGTTTAATATTGGCCATATAGGCTGGTTCCTACTAAAATCCCATTGATTTTAGTTTTAGTGTCTTCTTCCAGTTAGGCTGAGGTTAGATGCTGTTAGCTGTATAAGTGCTAGTGTTTCTTCTGCTGCTAGGTACTACATGAGAAGCTCAATGATGTCAATTTGAGTTGTTATTCATGGCCCTCTGTTTGTTCCCCTTTTATTACATCTTGCCTTCTGGTCAGCAGCCTGCAGCATCTTTCTGATTCTGTCCTTCTTTATTTTTATATCTGCTTAGATTTATCGCCTGCCTCTAAGCTGCCTTTCCATGGGCCAAAACAATCTCTTTATTAAAATGGCAATAAAGCATATCCACAGCACACAGAAAGACATCCCTCATCACTACAACCCATTTCTGTAACCTCCCTTCAGATGCTTACTACACCAAGACTTGATTCAAGCTAATTTTCACTTGCTGGTATGTTATCCTTGTTTAATTTAATTTATTTTATTTTATTTAATCTTCCTAATATATTCCTGGCATGGAAATGTGATCAGTGATCACCCTGTATTCTCTTCCTTATAGCCACATAGTCAATCACTATTCTGTATATACTGCCAGCTAGTATATGTGACCTGATCACTAGGTGTCCATGGTGGTTGGTTCTAATTATCAACTTGGCACAATCTAGAATCACCCAGGCAAAGAACCTCAATGAAGCATTGTCTAGATCATGATGTCTGTGTGGTTGGTGACCATGCCTACAAGGTATCTTTCTTAAACTGCGTAAATTATAGTTGGGAGATTCATCTTAAAGATGGAAAACATCTTTCCCTGAGTTTGGATTTTGGATTATATAATAGGGAAGCAAGCTAAGGAGTAAGCCTGCATGCGTACATGCATGCATGCATTTTATTTTCTGCTCTTAACTGTAATATGCTTGACCAGTTGCTTCAAGTTTCTTGGGCCTAGACTTCTCTGTGGTGATGCACAGGAACCTGGATCTAAATAAACAGTCTCCTCTAAGTTGCCTTTGTCAAGATATTTTATCACAACCGAAGCAATGAAACCAGAATGGTATCTGTACCTGTTTACAATTCTGATTAATGCTTGTATATCTACTCCAGAGTTTCAAGGACTTTCCACAGGCTGGAAAGGGGGAGGAAACGAACAAGGCATCTGCCCTTGTCTTTGGAGAGGGACACCATCCATAGGAGTTTCTGTGGATGTACCACAGACACAGGGAGAAAAAATTAGGGAATCAAATTCCTTTTGTAAAAGAGTTTGTTGCTTTTCTATACAGAACTGTATTGTTTCTTTAAAAAGAAAAAGCAAGGATAGAAATGTGCACACACGAGAGTGGCATCTTGCAGTTATTGTCACCAGAGGGCATCTGAAGTGAGTGCGGAAGCCATGTAGACTTTTCTTTGTCTGGGTTCTGGCATAACTGCAACGCTTGATCCATCTTGTTTAAAAAGGAGGACATGAGTCTTTGCCAGGCCCAGTAGAAGTATCCAGAATATTCATTCTGCTCTCAATCAAACAAACACAGCAAGAGCCCCGGGAAGTTGAAATAGTTCTGGTACTGTGAAGGGAGCTGAGAAGAGAGGCCCCCACTCCTTGTGTTCACTGTTGCCTTTGTAAAAGATAGAGTGTACACTCTACATAGTCACATGTAGTAGAAAGTGTCCCTGTGCCTTATGGTTCAGATTCATCATCTTAACCCTGTTCTTGTCCATACTTAGATTTCAGCTTGTTTGTTCTTCCAAAAGCTGTGATCTGACACTAACTCACCTTCTAGGGGCTCAACTCAATGCCCTTAGTATTAGACAAGCTTCTGAAAAATATACCCACCTTCAGAAAGAATAGCACCATCCTCAGCAGACCCCATGAACTCTGACCCCCCAAAGGAGCAAACTATTTCCTTCAAGTAAAGGGAGGGATTTTCAGCATTTTGTTGAGAAATGGCCCCTGGAAGCCATCATTAATTATCTCATGGTTTGGATAAACATTTTTTTAATTGGACAACAAAGGCAGTGGCCACTCTCCAGTCACTGTGTACATTCACTTACTAAATAATCCTGTTGGAGCCCTATTTTTCGCTTAAAGTAGAGTGATTCCCATCTGCTGAGTTTTTGGGGAAAAATGAGCCTAACAGAAGTTGCTATATTATTCAAAGCAGGTTAATGATAGGTGCTAGGTTTCCAAGCTACAGATTATCTATTTCCCTCCCAAAGCACACCTTAAAGAAGGAAAGGCAACATTATCTGAACAGACAGCAATGTATTGCTCTGCTTTTTGTAAACCTGAAACATAATTCTCTTTTAAAATTATTTTGTTTAAAAATTATTATGTGCTCATAAAATGTCACTGCTGCTTTGTCCATTTTTTTTAATTTATTTATTTATTATGTATACAGTATACAGAAGAGGTCACCAGATGTCATTATAGATGGTTGTGAGCCACCATGTGGATGCTGGAAATTGAACTCAGGACCTCTGGAAGAACAGTCAATGCTCTTAACCTCTCTTGATTACTGTAGATTCAAGTGTTGTGGAGCCTGAGACAGTACCCCAAGGACTAGGAACTCTTTTGGGGACTAAAAGTAGTTTGTTTGACTATCTTATGGTCTCAGTCACTGTAAAATTAACACCACCTGGTTCAAGCACTGAAGCTCTAGTTAGCCTAGAATTCTGGCTTTTAACTGTCGTAGGGATGACTTTATTTTATATTTTACCACTCTCTGTCTCTCTTTTACACATACACACACACTCACACACACACTCACACACTTATTCCTTCAGGCATGCACACTCACACAGAGACAGACAGACACATACACATACTGACAGATGTACAGTCTCATACGCAGACACACTCTCTCACACATATACTCTTACACAGACACATACACACATACTTTCACATACAAATAAACATACTGACACATACTATCACATACAGATATATTCACACATATTCTCATACACATACACCCACATACAAACACATAATACTCTCACATATAGACACAGAAACATAAACACACTGATGCACACTAACACACTTTCACACATACTCTTTCTTTCAAATACACACATATATACATACATATCCATAGTGTTCATGAGATGGCTTAGTAAATCACTGACAAGACTGATACCTAAAATGACAGAACTCACAAATTGAAAGGAGAGAACAGAGTGTCCTCCAGCACTAATTTGTGGGCTGTAGCCCATTAGTACACACTTTCACACACATGAATAAAACAGTGAATGAATAAAGATAACACTTGCTAAGAAGACATCCTTTCAATGTTACATCAAAGGAATGCACTCTTAGACTATTAGAACATTTTATATTGGTTTTACATTCACAAAGGCTATGTTTTTGTCCATGTGTGTGTTCCTGTGTGTGTGAACATTTGTAGAGATTAACTTCCTCTACCTGTCAACATGGAAGTTATATGTTCATGTAACTCCCCAGCTCCCACTTTACATTTTGAGACAGTCTCTTCATGAACTTTGGGCTCTCTGTTTCTGGCTGACAGACTGGCCAGTGATCCTTGAGGACTCACCTGACTCTGAAAGCATGGAGTTGCTGGAAATCTGAACTCATGCCCTCCTGGCTTCACACCCAGCAAGCACATTAGCACTGAGCTGTCCTTCTAGCCTAATACCAAAGATTTTAATGAAATATTTTCTGGATAGCACCCACAGACCAACATAATAAAGGCAATTCCTTATGGATATCCCCATACCCAGATAATTACAGATTGTGTCATGTTGACAACTAAGAACTAACCATCATACTGTCTGCTTTTGACTTTGACCTCAAGTGGCCAGTTATCTGTCACATGACTTAGCCATTCAGTTTCAACCAAGTCCTGCCCAGAGTTTGGTCCTTTTCTTATGGTCACATCATGTCATTTTCCTTTAACATTTTCTCTATTTTCACCTTTGTCCATTGTTTTCAGGAAAAGCATTTATTCTTCACTTATAGGACTGACAATTGACCTCACTGGAATCAGGGAAATAGAAAGTCATAGCAAATGGCTGGAGTGAACATACACTGCCTTATGTTCAATTACAGAGACCTCCAGACTTGTGTTGGAATTATATACAGAGAGAAATTTCTCATGATCCCCCATACCCACCTTCAGATAACTCACTAAACCTATATAGTGTGAATGCTGCTTCTGCTATAAAACATTTGACAACTCACAAAGAGAGTCTCCTAAGAAAGAATGAGGCCACTCTAGAGAAGAAGAAGGCAGAAAATGAAATTAAAACCAACTTCTGCTGTCCTGCATATGACTAAGCCTGAAGGAACCCCATGGAATTAGCAGGATTTTGACCAGTGTTCCATCTGATTTCTGCCATCTGCACTAGGAATACCAATGAACCTCCATGTATAAAGCTGTGTAACAAATCCCACAATTGGAGACTCACCCAAATGTTGTGTCATTTAGGCAGAGGACACTGTGTAGGAATAGTCACATGTGTTCAGATACTGAATGATTTAAGCTCACTAAAATTTTTCTCCTTGTATCCAGACTTTCCATTGTTCTCATGAGTATATTAGTTGCCTTAATTTTGGACATCAACTTTCCAGTTTTTACAAAAATGGGTGTGAATACAAGTTAAGTCATGGTCCCATTGCTAGGGGATCCACAAAATGATCAAAGCACATTTAGAGGGCCTAGTGCAGTCACATGCAGGCTCCCCAACTGTAAATCCATAGTCTGTGAGCTCCTACTAGCTCAGGTCAGCTGTCTCTGTGGTTTTCCCCATCATGATCTTGATCCCCTCCTGCCTTGTTCATATGGTCCTTCCTCCCTCTCTTCAACTGAACTCCAGGAGCTCACCCCAGTGCTTGACTATGGGTCTCTGCATCTGCTTCAATCAGTCACTGGATGTACATTCTAGGACAGTCACCAATCTGAGTACAGGGGATGGCTAGTTCAAGTACCTTCTTTACCAATGTTATGAGACTTAGCTGGGGACCTTCTTGTGGATTCCTAGGGATTTCCCTAGCATCAGATTACTTTCTAATCCCATAGTGGCTCAGTCTGTCAAGATATCTCTTTCATTACTTCCCCTTTCATTTTTTCCCCAAAACTGGCCATCTTGAATTCTCATGTTACCACCTCCATTCCTTTCCACCCTTCCCTCAGTTCACCCAGAAGATCTTAACCCTTTTCCCTTTCCAGAGGTGATCCATAAGTGTGCCTCTCAGAGTCCTCCACTTCACCTAGCTTCTCTGCAGTTATGGATTGTAGCATGGTTATTTTTTGTTTTGTGTCTAGTATTCACTTATGAGTAAGTACATATTTGTCTTTCTGATTCTGGGTTATCTCTAGTTCTATCTATTTGTCTGCAAATTTCATGATGCCATTTTTTTTAACCACTTCATAATACTCCATTGTATAAACATACTACATTTTCTTTATTCTTCAGTTGAGGGGTATCTAGGTTGTTTCCAACTTTTGACTATTATGAATAATACTGCTATCAACATAGTTGAGCAAATGTCCTTATGGTCTGGTCGAACATCCTTTGGGTATCTTTCCAAAAGTGGTATTGCTGGGGCTTGAGATAGATTGATTCTGAATTTTCTGAGATATTTCTATATTGATTTCCAAAGTAGCTGAACAAGATTTTACTCCCACCAGCAGTGGAGGAGTGTTTTCCTTTCTCCATATCCTCTCCAACATAAGCTCTCATTAGTGTTTTGATCTCAGCCATTCTGATAGGCGTAAGATGCTATCTCAGAGTCATTTTGATTTGCATTTCACTGATGGCTAAGGATGTTGAACACTTATATAAATGTCTTGGCCATTTGAGATTCTTCTGTTGAGAAGTCTCTGTTTAGATCTGTACTCCCATTGTTTTTAATTGGATTATTTGGTAGTTTGCTATCTAGGTTTTGAGTTGTTTATATATTTTGAAAATCATCCTTCTTTCAGATGTGGAGTTGGTCTGCTGCTGTGTCTTATTGACCCTGTTTTTGCCTTACAAAGCTTCTCAGTTTCAGGAGGTCCAGTTATTGATAGTTGCTCCCATTGTCTGTGCTACTGGTATTATATTTAAGAAGTGCTCTTCTGTGCCAATGCATTCAGGAGGTCCCATTTATTGATGGTTGCTCCCATTGTCTGTGTTACTGGTATTGTATTTAGGAAATAGTCTTCTGTGCCAATGCACTCAAGGTTACTTCCCAATTTCTCTTCTATCAGGTTCAGGATAACTGGATTTATGTTGAGGTCTTTGATCTATTTGGTGTGTTGATAGACTGTATATTCAATAAAAATAGCCTGAAATCTCAGAGCTAAGTCATGAAGGTCAGAGAGTGCTGACTCACCTCTTTAGTCACAGAATTTGGAAGGCAGAGGTCATCTGGATATTTGTGAGTTCAAAGCTGTGGTGGCAACACAGCTTTAATCCTAGCACTAGTAAAGTTGAACCAGAAATTGAGATAGCTGGGCAAGGGAAAAATTATAAAGCAGGAGTAGGCAGAATTTCTCACCTATGTGCCCAGTCAGTTTGAGGATTTATGGAGACAGGCCTGAAGAGTTGGCTAGACGGGAATTAGATGTGATTTGTTCACTGTTCCTCTGATATTTCAGACCATTTTTAATTAAATATACAATATATCACCAAAATTTGGACTTGAGTTTTGAGGTTGGTGATAGTTATGGATCTATTTCTATTCTTCTACATGGTCACATCTAGTTATGCGAGCAGCATTTGTTGAAGATGCTTTTCTTCTGTTATACAATTTTGTCAACTTTGTAGAAACAATCAGGTGTTCATAGGTGTGTGGACAAATGTCAGGATCTTCAATTATATTCCATTGATCCACTTGTTTGTTTTTATGCCAATACCAAGCTGTTTTTATTACTATAGCTCTATAGTAGAGGATGGTGATGCCTCTGAAAGTTTCTTTATTGTACAGTATTATTTTGGCTATCCTTTGTTTGTTTTTTCATATGAAATTGAATATTGTTCTTTTGAGATCTGTGAAGCACTGAGTTGGAATTTTGATGGGGACTGTAGACTGCTTTTGGTAAGAATGCCATGTTTACTAGTTTAACCCTACTGACCCAAGAGCATGGGAGGTCTTTCCACTTTCTTATACCTTCTTCAATTTCTTTCTTCAAAGACTTAAAGTTCTTGTCATACATGTCTTTCATTTGTTTGGTTAGTTACCCCAAGATATTTTATATTATTTTTGTCATTTCTTCCCCAGCTGGTTTATCATTTTATATAGAAGGGCTACTATTTTTTTTAGATAATCTTTGGTGAGATGCTTTACTTAGCCTTGATAGAGGGGAGAGGGGCTTAGTTCTGCCCCAACTTGCTATCCCAGACTGTATTGACTACCCAAGGAAGGAGGCCTTACCCACAAGAGGATTTAATGGGGAGTTAGGATGGAGGGGAGTTGGGGGGTGCTGGTGAAGCGGGGGAGGGAAGAGTGATCAGTATGTTAAATTTAAAAGATCATAAACTTCATCCAAATTGTAAAACAAACAAAAAATAGGATATGAATGCATTTATAGGAAATCTGAACCAAAGTAGGTGCAGAACGGATTAAAACACATTGTGCTGGGCACACTGCTCTGTGTGGAAATGTTGGTACTTTTGGACTTTCTAATATATCTTTCTGTACACACACACACACACACACACATGTACACACACACACACACACACACACACACACACACACACACCAAACCCTGATAATGCCATGAACCTTCATGTAACCATTGCCCCAAGATAACTATGTAAAAATGAGGCAAGAACATCCAAACAGAAAAACATCAACACTAACCATTTGTCATTTTTAGCCTAGTGGAAAAAGCTGTTCTAATACCCCAAGATCAGAGTCAAAAATCACACTTCCCCTCCTCCATATCTTAAGCAAACCAAGGAAACTGGGATTATTTCTGATTTTGATTAACAAGGGACTAATTTTATTTCAAACGAAGATAGAAATATTTTCCCTTCTACCTGGATTGTGAGCACCATTTCTAAGCAAAACTCTCCTTAGGTGTGTGTGACTCTTCTGCATGGCATTTTAGTCAAGTACATTTTGTGTTTTGACATTTTCTGTCTCTTTCTGGATAGAAGAGATTTCTTAGAAGATTTTAAAAACCTGGGATATATGATTTCCATGTTCATTCCAGTTCAAAAGCAGGTGCACTTTCAGAGATAGCCAGTGCTCAGGGATTTGGAAATCTTGTCTCTTCTAGGCAGAGAAAGCTGCTACATGTGGTAAAGAACTGATTTCTTAAAAGGAATAGAAATAAGCACAATAATAAAGAAAAGACTTTGCTTCCTCTCCCTCCCAGAAGGGAAGAAGAGTGTCCGATGAACACCCACCAGTTTAGATCCAGGAAAATAGAGCAGAGAAGGAATAAAGAGAATGCCTTCTTTGAAGTCATTTCACATTTTATAATACAAGGAAATGATTTGTCTGGGTTATTTTAAGTAAAATGGGGAATAAAAGAACTTTGATGCAACATATATATTAAATAATATTTTCTTAATTTCTGAAGCTTTTGGGTAATTTTTTCCATTTCCTATGAAGGGCTTGATCTGAGATAAAAAAGACTCAAATTGCTTTCCTTTCAAGCTCACCTTTTGTGTGTGTCAACGTTTATTAGATTTGATCTCTCAGGAACAGCGAGCTCTCTGCTCGCTCACCATCCCCACATCTTGGCTACAATAATTACTCAGGGTGCTGTCCTACAAATCTGGGTTCCTAGAAGTGATTACTGGATTACTGTCATCTTAAAAATGTAACTCTAAGCAGGATGCCTTATTTTTAGAGAAGGCAAAATCACTTCTCTATGAAGCCATAATGGGGACAGAGCTGTGGATGGAAAAATAATCCTAAGTGCATTATGGATAGATTGGATTCTAATAAACCCAGGGAGTCTTCTTATTCTGAGAAACAGTGTGAAGTCCATCAGAGATCAAAGCTTAATTATAGCAAACCACATTAATCAAGTCAGGGGGATCATAGTGGGATGTAGGTTCAAACAGGGGTACCACTCAGCCAGCCAGTGGTTTCTCACCATGTCCATGAGGAAAGTCTACGATGTGCTGCTATCTTTACCAGACCTAGCATCTGGGCTGGACTTTGGATCTTTCCAGAGCTATGGATGAGACATGCACGTTTTGTGCTGCTATTGCCTTTTGGAGGCCTCGGTGATTAGAGTCTAAAGAGCAGATCTGAACACCATTTGGGGGCTGCAAGAATGATGCCTGGAGTAGTCCTTGATGGCTGCTTGATGACTACAAGTGTGGATGACACCTGCTGGGTTAGTTTCCTGGGAAGAGTCTGGGACCCTTGTTTTCCAACATTTTAAGCATTGTGATAGAGGAATGAGCAATGTTACCTTCCCTGGAAGTCTGTTTAATTGTAACCCATTTCTTCTTGTCCGTTTGCAAACCACCTTTCCATTTCACTACTCATTATTTATTTTCAACCAATAGAAATCTGAATACACACTATGTGCGCATTGTTGCTAAGGTCTGAAAACACAGTGGTCAACCAGTAGCAGGAAGGATCAATCCTGGACCCCAAAGAGATTTCCTTCATCCCTTACTTCCTCCTCTTCCTGCTGAGCCCTACTCCCTCCTCTCTGCCTCCACCCCTCCCTCCTCCTCACTGTCTTTTTTTCTTCGTTTGTCATATATAAACCAGGAGCTTCACGATGCTTTAAATATACACATTGTGAAACAGCTAAATCAAACCAATTAACCTCAGTTTTCTTCTGTGTCGGGGACACTTAAACCCTAAGAGTTTATATTTTGTTGCAAAAAATAGTCATTTACGTATTACTGAACGAGAATACCATGTGCCAAGAAATGGCCAAAAAAAAAAAAAAAAAAAAAAAGCTATGGATTAGCTTTATGTAAAAATTTCTGTAAAATGAGCCTTCTATTCTGTGGGGGAATAGATTTGTCCAGAGCACATTATATATGTATAAAATTCTCAAGAACAAAGGTGTTTCTTCAGAGTTCAATATAGAAAGTTGGATTATTTCCTTCAAATGTTCCCATTACTTGGAGTTTGGTCCATTGTCTCCTTAAAATAAGCCCCTTCTTAGATTTCTGGTTTACCAGAATCTGCCATTCTTGTCACTCTATCATAATTAGCTTCAGCTCTCAGCTTGGCATAAACCTGGGTAGAGGAACCCTCGACTCAAGAACTGCCTACATCAAACTCATCTGTGGACATGTCCCTGAGGCATTTGATAACTGGTATAGGAGGTTCAGCCCACTGTTGGTGGTGCTAGCCCAAGGCTGATGGGCTTAGGCTATGTAAGAAAGGTAGCAGAGAAAGATGGAGCAAATCAGTAAACAGCATTTCTCTATGGTCATGGTAACAGTTCCTGTCACTGTCTCTGGCTTCCTGTAGAGAGCTGTGTGTAGCCATGGCGCTGGCTTCCCCACTACACCTTCCACATGGTGAGTCTTCTCAGTGACAAACTATCCCATAATTGGCTAGGCTGAGGATCTGGCTTGCTTCTGTGTACCTGGACCTATAGGCAGTGCCTACGTGGCATACTGGGGTTGGCTGCCCAGAGGCTATTTAGGCTGCGGGCAGGGTTTTCCCGGAAGCAGAATCAGAGAGAAGATGTAGCAAGTCAGTCAGTCACTGTCGTAAGTAAGTCAAAAGTCAGAATTCAAGGTTCCTAAATAAAACTACTAAAAAAAAAAAAAAAAAAAAAAAAAAAAAAAAAAAAAAAAAAAAAAAAAAAAAAAAAAAAAAAAAAAAAAAAAAAAAAAAAAAAAAAAAAAAAAAAAAAAAAAAAAAAAAAAAAAAAAAAAAAAAAAAAAAAAAAAAAAAAAAAAAAAAAAAAAAAAAAAGCCTGGTGTCGCATCTTCCTTGAGGGACGAGGTTGCACGAGACAGCTTCTCTGCATGATGCATGAAGAGCTATAAGCCAAATAAACCCTTCCTCTCTGCCCAAGTTTCTTTGGTGAATAGAACAAGAAAGCAACTGGGACATCCAGGAGAGGCTGCCTTAATTTATCAAATCTGTAGTAGGTAATCTAGTCCCCTCCTACACACACACACACACACATGCAAACATGCACACACACACATACACACACTATTATGTGTAATATATTTAGTTTATTCCTTGGCAGCTTCATGTTAATACACAATGTACTTTGATTGCAGCCATCTCTGACTCCTGTCCCATTCCTCTGTCATTCTTTTCACCTCCACAGCTTTTTTGTTTTGTAACCCAATGCATTCAATTCATGCTGTCTACTGGAATGCCAACTTATGCTACTGACTGGACCCTGTGTGAGCATCCCCAGCTGCAGTGAGCTCATGTACCCAACATCCACAGCACATCCAGAAGGCAGCTTCACGCAGCATCCCTCCTGTCCTCCAGTTCTTACATTTCTGGCCCCACTCCACATACATATTCCCTCAGTCTTGGAGAGGTAGAATCTTATTTTCTTTGTGGGGTGGTAATTATTGCTATTAGAGTTACTGGATTTATTTTCTCACTGGCTTCATCCAGTGTCCTCTAAAGCTGCATAAACTCCATGTGGCAAAGTCCATTTTATTTGTTTGAACTTGAGTGGCTGTTGCAGAATGCATCCTCTGTAAGTGAGACATACACGACAGCCTTTATCCCAAATTAGAAGAGGGGACAAAACACTAACATCTTCACATTAATGTTTCTGCATACAGCTCCTCGACCCAAAGCCATTTTCCACCTGAGCTGCTCTTCTCTGTCTGTGGACAGGGCCATCTGTTACTTTACAGTTGTGACTGTTTCTGCAGATGGGTATTAAATTATAGACATGACCAAGAGGTCGGAGCAGCACTTGTCACCAGCCTTTGCCAATGTCCTGTTAAGTGTTCATTGTTGACTAGACCAGTTATTGCAGAGGCACCCCATATATATCACAATAATTGTCAGGGTAGTTTTGTCACTGTATGAGGCTGTTTTCAGTATTAGAGAAACCTGGATTGTCTGTGAGGCCTAGCTATCATATTGAGAAGCAGTCAAGAGGACAGAAGAGAGCTTTAAAAAGCGACTGTGGTGTATATCACATATGTGACATGTGTTCTGGCCACCCAGATGCAGTTTCAGAAAATCTATTTAACTCTTCCCCCCAGAACCCGAGTGTTTACTCAGACACAGCACAGACTTGTGTGCAAATGTGTCTCATCACTAATCAGTTAATTGTGGAAATCTGTTTAAATGATATTCCCAGTTTTGATCAGTCTATATTCTGGTGTCAAAAACTATACCAGGCTACACAGAGAATAGCATATTTTCATCTGCGGCAAATGTTTACTATTTTCCTTAATTTTGAGATTGTCATCGTGTGAATTAAAAGGGAGGGCATCACAAAGTTTAGAGCTATTGAATAATGTTTTCATCTAGCATTATAGTTCAAAGACTACATGCATTACTGGATGTATTTGTAGTTAGAGGGCAGTGTGGTGAATATCCTAGTTAGTCTTAATAATAAAATGCAGAGCCAGATATTAGGGTAAATGCTGAAAGATCAGAGAGTCAAAGGAACAAGCCACAGCCACCTCTTACCTTGCCAACTCCTCAGCCAAGATTCTGTCTCTGCCCTTCCTTATCATTTCCTTTCTCCACCAGCCATATCACTTCCTGTTTCCTCCTCCAAAGTGCTGGGATTAAAGGTGTGAGCCATCACTGCCTGGCCTGTGTAGTTAACTAGTAGCTAGCCCTGCCCTCTGATTTCCAGGCAAGCTTTATTTGTTAGAGCATAAACAAAATATAATCACCTTTCTCCTTTTTTGTCTAAAATAAAAGGGTTGTTATTATTATCTAAAAAAAACTATATACACTAACTAGAATAACTATATATAAGTCTATAAGGCAATAATTATATCAACAATGTCTAGTCCATTAACATTGGACAAATTCATAGAAAATACTCCATTTCTATCCTACCTTGGTGAGTCCAAAGGATATACCTAACAAAGTAATGCCAGTTAATAATTAGTCACCTATTAAAATTGAACTTGTGGTCATGTTAGATATAGTTTCAAGGTCAGAGATATATTTTAGATAAATAGGTTGTCCTCAAACACTTAAGTGATCTACAGAAAATAGCATGGAACATATTTTAATAATGTAGGTTCTTTTTTATGACAATGAGGCACGTGGCAGCACCAATCTATGTCAGAGAAGATGATGGGCATCAAAAGAACTCCATATGGAGTTTACTTTTGCTTTCTTTGTGGAAATGTAAGCCACTGGGCACACCCTTGCTTCAACTACTGACAGTATGCTGTCCAAATTGAACAAGCAGGACACAAAAGAAAGTGACTGCTGAATTTTGCCAAGACAGGGTAGGACAGCCCTTCATAATATCCTGCTACACAGAAAAGTCCATCAGATATGCTAGTCTGATAGGTCAAAGATGGATTTCCCAATGCTACAGAAAGTCTATAAATACACTTACCATTTCCCAAGGATAATGGTTGTCATAAAGAGATGCCTTCTTTGACCACCACCAGTTCAATTTTAAGAAGGTCAAGCTTGGGGACCTCAATGTTGGAGAAAGATTTACTTATGAAAGTGAACTGCTAAAGTTCTCTTAGAAGAAATTCTCAAACACTATATGCTTCAGATCATCAGGGAAGTGGAGTAAATAATGCACCTATTGCTCACATTGTTGTACAGGCATCATGGTTTGCTGACCTTAAGAAAAAAGAGAAATTAAAGGAATATCTTTAAGTATTTAAACCAGTTCTTAACACTAAGAGTGTCATTCAGTTACTATGAAGCACTGGGTTTAATCCCCTAAACTACATAAAAGTTGTATGATGTTGCACACCTGTAATCTAAGCAGATGGAAGGTAAAGGCAGAAGGACCAAGCTCAGTTATAGTTACATAGAGATTTTGAGGCCAGCCTCGGCTACTTAAAACCCTGATTCAACAAAGTCTGGGCTACTTGAGACCCTGATTCAACAACGTCTGGACTGTTTGAGACCCTGATTCTACAACAGCAATAGCATATTTTATCATTTTATTTCATATGTGTATACATCTGCACACACAAGCACACACACAAACACATACACTCACGTGCATTCCCTCACACCCACTAAGCATTCTTGACTGCTTATGTGTGGCCACCTGAGAGATAAGTTGGACCCTACACACACAACATATACAAACCTGTCTTGATAATATTAAAAAATTCTGACTAATTTGAGATCTGGCACACAGGGTGATCATTCACTATGGATAAAACTATAATCACAAATTAAGTACAAATGTACAGTGAACCAGATATAATTTTAATTTTTCAATAGTTTACTTCTGACCCTGTATCAATGACAGAGATTATTCATGACCATGTTAATAAATGCTAAGTATTAGTTATATAGCATGTAATCTACATTGTTTAAATCAATATTATTGACTTTAAATATCTATCTTTTTAAATGTGCTTTCTGAAAATATCATAGGTTTTTATCTCAGTGGTAAAATTCTGAAAATGTGGAGAACTTATTACAGTGACTCAAAACCTTAACTTATCCAGAAGTGACAAATTCTAACAGACTTTAATGGAGCTCAACCAGAAACCCGGGATTCAAATATTAATTAGATTATTTGATACTTTGTTTATTTGAAGCTAGAGTTGATACAAGAGGAATTTCATTATTAACCTTTAATACAAAGAACTGACACTTTCTGGATTGCACTGCCTGCATAGTTTTCTTTTCCAATAACCACATTTATATGAGTTAGCTATTGCTGTGTAATGAATGAGTCTAAGATGTAGCTGCTGAGCAAAGTGAATAATTGAAATCACATGGTCTCTCTCATGAAGAATTTTAAGAGAACTCAACTGGCTGTCTCAGTTTTGTGGCATTCCAGGAGGCAGCATTCAAAGTATTGGCTGCACTATTCTAGATTTCAACTGGAGGAAGACTTTCATCTGAGTTCATACCATATGCAGTTATCAGGAGATATCAGATTCTGTTTCCCTTACCTAGAGTTATATGTCCCCAGCCATATGACACTCTAGGGTACATGCAACATTGAAATTGTAAAGAGTAAAGATAAATAAAAAGCTGGAAATCACAGTCTATCTGACTTCAGCTCTGAAGTGACATTCCATACTCACAAGGGGTTAGAAAGAATGTGTTTGGATATGCAGATCACTGAGGTCTTTTCAGAGGCTGAGTGTGGATTTATGTTAAATATTTAATAAGTCCTGGTATATCAGAGAGAACACCCAGTCAAATCCTAGGCAGACAGCTCAGGAAATCCTACATCCTTGAATACAAGGAGAAACAGCTGAGTTAGTCACACACACCTTTAATCCCAGCACGGGGAAAGCTGTGAGTGGTAACCATCATCCTTTATCCCATAACTCCAGAGACAGAACTTCTTCTGTTTCTGTGAGTTCAAGGCTACATGCATTTAATCCAAACCTGGATGGGATAGGGTATATAAGGGCTCATAGAAACCAGGTAAAATAGAAGCAACAGGCAGAAGAGACCAGGAGTAAGGCTGGGAAGTTGCAAGACAGCTGGGTGAGAATTGACTGTGGTGCTTCCTCTCTCTGATACTTCAGCCTTCTCCCAATATTTGGCTCAGAGTCTTCTTTTCTTAAAACCCAAGATTGTGCTACTACAGCTGAGTATTCCATGTGTGTGCCTAATGGATAGTATAGAATGTTGGGATATGAGCATCAGAAATGAGTTTTGGATCTGTTCCTAATATGTATTAGCTGTATGATGCAGTCATTTCTTAACATTTCCCAGCTTCACTTTGCTCACTTATTGTGGATGCATTATTTTATCTTTCCTACTCTGTGTGGTGCCAGCAACTCACCAGAGACACGGCCTGGCACAAGAGCCCCGCTCCCCACCAATCCACTCAACACCAGAGATCTTTTTTGTCTTTCATTGGTGGGAACATACATGTAGAGTTTTCATCCACCCTCTGCTACCACTCATTTACAGGAACAAGCACAAATTCCCATCTCTAAGATGCAGCATGCCTAATTATCAAAGGGGAAAGCAGAGACAAGAGGATGGGTACACAGATTAAATAATTATAAATTGGACCAATCATCTGCTGAAAAGGTTACGTGATAACTTGTAGCAACTTATTTATACTAAAATGATTATTAAGTGGAATTTAATTAGTAAGTCACAAAGGTGATTAGAAAACACTAAAAACCTGTTTTGAAATGCAGTCCTACTTTTTTTATACCTCCCTGTGATTCTTTAATAAATATTCTATATATGAAAAAAGTTCTAAAAAATAAAAAACAAACAAACAAAACCAACCAACAAATAGCAACAAAACCAAACCAGTGCCACCAACAAAAAGATAGTTGACAAACTTAGGAGAAAATGTGACTAGGAACTGCTGACCTAAACCAGAGGCCACAAGTATGTTGGCTTAGCAAAGAAATACAAAATTAGGAAATGTTTTCATAATTCCTGGAAACTGCACAGAGAATAGAGCAAAGAAGATGTTATGTTCAAAGAGGACCATGCATCTCCCCAGAGAACGTTTCCAGTGGGATGGCAAGAGAACACTCTGAAGAGAACACTTTGACACTGGAATGAATCTGAACTTGAAATGTATCTATAAAGGGAAACACAAGACAACAGAATGTGCCATTGCTGCTATGTGGGCATTATAATTCAGACCATCTAAGAAAAGTCTATGACACGGTGACTTTTTTAAAAAAACTGAAAATTATTGTCCTGATTTCTTATTTATTCTTTTTCTTTCCACTTCTTGAACTCTCAACCTTCTGCCCCTCCCCATCCAAACTTCTACCTCTGAAAACACAATTGTCCTAGAGGAAATACTGATAAATTCACATTCATCTTTGAAAACAATTTTCCTACTTGTATTAGCCTGTCAGGGTTGTCTGCGATCAGAGCAAGACCTTGTGGTGCTCTGAAAATGAACTTGGTTAAGCTGTGTTGTTTCAACCCTGCTCCTATAATAATCCCCAGGAATCCAGAGAGACAGGGAATGGGCCAGAATTTTAAAGACCATCTGTCCTTGACCATGTCTGTGTTTGCCCTGACTTGGGGAGTGGGCTGAGAGTTACCTTTTGATTGCCCAGATATTGATGTACCTTTTCCTCAGCAGGGGCTGAGCTGTTAAAAATGAGTCTCAAGAGAAAAGAGAGACAGGTGATGTGTATTTCTGTAAGCCACACTAGGGAACTGCTCTAAAAGGTAGAAAAATGTCCTTTCCTGTTGCCATTCAGGATAGTTTGTAAGCACAACACACATTGGTGGTGTTTCAGAGAATTTGGAAACAGTGGACGCTGCTGCACCATGGGCAAACACAGTTTAGTGTATTGATTTTTTGAAGCTTTCATTAATATCAAGTCTCTTATTTTTCCTAAAAGACACTTTAATTAAAAATTATTATATATATTTTGTATGTCAGGTATAGCATACCATGCACTGAACATGTAGAAGCCAGAGGACAATTTATAGGGGTCAGCTCTCTACTTCCAACGTGTGGGTCTCACGGATTGAACTTAGGCCATTAGGCTTGCTGGAAAGCACCTTTACCTGCTGGGCCATCTCACTGTCCCAAGTTCCTTTGTTTGGGTCTTCTGAACTGAATCAAGAATGTAACTACAAGTTCAGTACTAGCATCCTAGAGTGCAGATCTGACTTGACTCCCTGGATGTAATATCTTGAGTAAGTTTCCCAATGCCTCTGGGTCTCAGTTGTTGCTTCTATAACATAAAAGTTATGAGGATTACAGTTTTAATGAAGCAGAAAGAACTGTGTCCATTCCCTAGCAAAGATCCAGTCAGTGAGAGTTTTTGTTGTTCTCTCTTATTAAAAACCACAACCTGTGTTCTGTGTGATCAATAAACACTTCCAAAGAATTTCTTTTCAAGACCAGGAGCCAATGGCAGAATTTAAATTTCCTAATGGAGAATTAACTATTATTCTAGAGGCTGTGGTGATATATTGTAGATTTAATATGATCAGCCTGGAGTATCAGAGAAGAGAATTACCCATTGTCAAGCCATGAAGGTCAGAGAGTGGTGACTCACACCTTTAATCCTATCACTCAGGAGACAGAGATCTTTCTGGATTCCTGTGAGTTCAAGGCCTCACAGCCAAGCAGTAGTGGCTCACACCTTTAATCCTAACTTTAGGATTATGATAGAGAGTTGAACCAGGAAATAAAACAGCTGGGCAGGAAAGATGTATAAGGCAGGAGAAGACAGAAATTCATTCATTCTGTAGAAATGACCAGTCAGACTTAGGACACTTAAAGATAGCATTTATCCTGTTCAGCCTGAGAAGTTGGCTGGGTGAGAACTGACAGTGGTCTGTTTCCTCTCTCTGATATTCCAGCTTCTCCCAAAAATCTGGCTCCAGGTTTTCATCATCTGGTAACTAGAGTTTGCACAAAGAGAGGTTGATGAGATGGCCTAGCAGGAAATGGAGCTTACCAGCAATCCTGAGCACCCTGAACTCACACAGTACAAAGAGAAGGGACTCCTACAAGTTATCTTCCAATGTCAGTTCTGCATTCCTACACAACAAACAGACAGACACACACACACACATTCTACCTTTATTTAGCATTTTCCACTATATTTGTTGTGCATTTGAATTCAAATTAGATACATTTTTATCATTTTCTGTAATAGTGATTTTTAAATATATTACTGTCTCAACTTTTATAAACTTCCTTTTTCCTCTTGCTTTTTAAAAATAGTTTTCCCAAATGTGATGATATTGTTTATGTTACTGTTCCTATCTTCTGCCTCATATTTTGCTCTTCTTTCAGTAACATACTCTCTTTAGAATAATTGAGGGCATTGGCAGTGTTTGAACTCTGGCCATACTTCTGCAGAAAGAGATCATTGTTGAGGATGTAATTTTACTAGTATTTATGTCATTGTTTCATACTGAGCATCTTTGGGATAATTTAATTCCTGGTTAATTTAGAGTCTTCTAATGAAAGCCTGTGTGTAGTGAAAGTTCCAGGTTTTGTTTGTAGAAACCCAATACTATTTCACTCTTTTTCCACAACTGAAGGGTCCCTGGTTGCTGCCATGGGTCTTTGATGACTGGCCCTGTAGAGGAGACCCTGCTACCTTTTATTTTCTTGTTCGAGATGTGCCGTTCTTCAGTGGATGGCCCCCATATCTTCTTCAGTGGATGACCCCCATATCTTCCTGAATCCCGTCTTCTCCCTGTCCCCTGCATGTATCTTTCATCAGTTCCACCGAAGAATCATTAGGTCTCACGAGAGTCCTCCAAAGGAAGTCCCCTTCCTCTGTTCTCACAGGACTTGAGGTGACACAGTGTGACTCTTCTCTCTCCTCATCATTTCCTAACTTTCCTGTTTCCTAACTTCCATGTTCAGCCAGACATTGGGGTAATTGAGATATTCCTCCTCAGTAATCACTGTTTTTTACTGAATGTCTGTTTTGATATGCAACTATCTATTTACCTGACTTTAAATTGCAACTATTTAAAAATTATTGTGTTTTATTTCTCTGTGGTTTTTGGAGCTGGGTCTTCTCTTTCTCAAGTCTTTTTTTTTTCTCCATTATTCTGTGCCTTAAGACCTTTTTCTGAAAATAGTTATTTTCATTACACATTAAATAATTCTTTTCTAACAAGTTCTTGGAACCAATTCTGCTATTTACTATGCATAATGACATTTGCTCTTGGGCTTTGTATTGTTCTATATTTCATGATCTTTGATTCTAAACTTATACATATTTGATCTTAAAGTGGAAACTTTGAGCTTAAATCAAGAACATGTTTTTATTTTATTTTATTTTCCAGCATAAGGACTTGCATTTGCTCTTAATTCAAAACTATGGACTTGAACCAGTGAAATGGTTCAGCAGGTAAAGTTGAGATGCTGGCAGCCAAGCCAAATGGGCTGAGTTCAATCCCCAGCATCCACTCCCTGGAAAGAGAAGCAACTCCTATAAGTCATCCTCTGTTTTCACTTGCACACCACGGCAAGTGTGCCAGTTCCCACATACACAATGAAAACAAATGAGTAAATCTTAAAAAAAAATGCCAATCCCTAAACCAATGGATGTCTCATGCGAAGAAAACATCCAAAATCCAAACTAACCAAATGAAACCAGCCACCCAAACTCAGGGAATGTTGGTTGATTTAGGGGTTTTGCATAGATTTCAGTATTTCACTGTGGATAAATGCCTTAGAATTCCAGACATGATAAGCATTTTCAATTATTTTTTTCACTGTCCTGTGTTCTTTGTGACTTTCTTGGTTTTCATTTGTGGGTTTTGTTCACCCCAGTGAGGTAATGGACCTCCATGATCTTGTCAGACATCATTCTGCTAAATACATTTCTGTTATATCTTTAGCTTCATGACCTGAAAATTGAAAAAGATTACAGTGGCAGAACAGAAATGGATGTAGCCTACTGTACAGACAGAGGATGGTAAAGGTCATATGTCAAAGGAATGTCCTTTTGGGGAATGGGAAGTCTAAATCATAGTCATAGTGTACTGGGGACTGCTGTTATGCTTTGAGCAAATTATCTTATCCATTGTGTAGATATGGGCAGTGTAGAGACAGGTCTCCTCTTGCAAAGAGCTGTTCATGTGTATAAAAATTTCACAGATAAACAGTTGGGTCTAATTTATGTCCAGCATTTCAGGGAAATCAAGGCTATTGTTAGTCTAAGAAACCTATATAGTTTACAACTTTCTTAAGAGTCTAGGCACTGGCCCTCAAACACACTTTGATAAAATATTGCCTGCATAAATTAGTGCAAGAGACTTTGTGCTTTGACTCCAACACTTTCTAACAGATGTCACAAAGATATGCATCCATCCTGTGACTGAGATGTTTAAAGGGAATGATTCCCTGGGGTCCATGGGTGCTGATATTTACTGTCCTCTGGAGGCCTAGCTTTTCTGTCTTTACAGCTACAAAGTCAGGGATGTGATGGTGAATGTGTCTTTTATTTTGTGGTCAATCATTTAAATAAGGGAAAAGAATCTAGAATGAACTTTCATGTGAAGAAATGATAGAGGAGAAGACACAGACCCAGTATTTGGATAGCCTGACAGTCAGTAGTGCCTAACATCTGATTTTATTACCCTGGTTGGAGCCACAGGCCATTATTTTACATGACTTGATTTTAGTCAGATACTGAATCATGTTTAGTTCATGAAGATCTAGAGCTGCAATTACTGAATGTGATTCTTTCACAAACCACAGTGGATGGAAAGGAGAGATCTGAGTGTGCTAATAAGAAAAAAATCATACTGGTCAAAGGTTTGTTTATTTTTTGTGTATATGTGTATGCATGCATGAGTGCATGTGCGTGTGCGTGTGCGTGTGTGTGTGTGTGTGTGTGTGTGTGTGTGTAGGTATGTGTCATATGTATGTGAGTGCCTTTGGATGCTACAAGTGGTTGTCAGGTCCCCTGCAGCTAGAGTTACAGATGCTCATGAGCCTCCTAAAGTTGGTTTTAGAAACAAACGTGGGTCCCATTGAAGAGTAGAAAGCAGAATGAACCTCTGGGCAAAAGTCCACTTCCAGAACACATTTTTAAACCAAATGATTCAATAGTCTTTTTGCATTATTGTCTTAGTAATTTTTTGTCCACAAACAAAAAATTTTAGTAAATTTGTTTCTGACACCTTGATTTTGTATCCCTGATCCACTAATGTTTCTTTCTTTCTGTGGTACACCCATCAGGAGCACAATCTGACAAAGTCTTCAAATCACAACAATTTAGAATGATGTTAACGTATAATGAGCCTGAAGGGAAGTTCCACCTTTTAGTTGACAGGAAAACTGTACCCCAGAAAATTTAAATTTTGACACCAAAACCTTTGTAATGTAGTAAAAATTTCACTTTCTCAGCCTGAGATATTGATGCTAAAAGGTGTATATGTATCATAATATCTCCAGAACTCCAAGAGGGAAAACAATTTCAAGACATAATGAGTTTTATCAAACCTATTCCTAAGACAGTGGTTCTTAATCTGCCTAATTTCCATTACCCTTTAATACAGTTCAGTTCCTCATGTTATTGGACCCCAAACCATCAAATTATTTCATTGTCACTTTATAACTGTAAATTTGCTATTGTTATGAATCATGATGTATATATCTTTATTGTCTGATCATCTTAAGTGATCACTGTGAAAGGCTTATTCTACCCCTCAAAGGGGTCATGACCCATAAATTAAGAACTAGTGCCTTAACAGATGCCAAAAAATGTGCCATTTCACACGGAATGTCCTGGTTCTATGTTCAAAATAGTTACTAGTATTGAACTGTAGTGGGGTCTCCAGGAAAAAAAGAAGTTTGAAATGTGGACCTGGGATACAAGCCAATTCCCTCTACTCTAAATTTCGTGTTTAATGTTTCTTCATCTTGCCATTCAAAAACAAGAGGAAAGGGTGACTTTTTAGAGAGCAAATACAAGAGATGGATTTTTAAATGAGTGTGGTAAAGGGGTCATCATAAATGTTTGACAGGTTTATACTATGGCTTTGTGAAAATAGATGTAATTTGAAATGCAATTAAAAGAATCTGTGAGTAAAATGGTGAAGAGAAATGGAAATGCAGCCCTCTACAGAAATGCCAGTTGTGCATAACCATGTCATGGGTAAATGCCCATCTGATAAAGAGGTTTTAATTAAACTCTGTAATTTATTATCCATTATACTTCAATGAATTGAAAAGGATATAATCTAAGATGCTTGATTCTGTGAAACAGGATTGTGTACCATAAATTCCATGCACCATGTGCTTTCAAGCAAGAAACTGTCCCCACTAATAAAGTGTAGGAGTGACAGTAATTAATTTTCATAATCTTTTAACACTTAGTACATTTATCCAGATGCTTCCTTTTGTGAAAAGTTTGGCCTTGGTTTGAATTGAAAGAAAAAACTCACAACAACAAATTATTCAAAGGGAAAAGATTTAAATTAAATATGAACTGGGAAGAGATTCAATGATGATTGTCACTGTGTTATCTTAGACAGGCCCTCATCCTTCAGGAATAGCAGTATGCTTGTAAATGTTTCTATGCATATATGTATGTATATCTACAGACGCATAATGTATTGTTCACATACTTATACACAGGAAAATATGTATTTACATAACTGGCAAGATGGGTCAGCAGGCAGGAGCATGTACTGCTCTTGCAGAAGGCCTATGATCTGTTCCTGGCACCCAAATCTGGTGGTTCACAATTATCTGGAACTCCAGGTCTTGGGGATCTGATACTTTCTTCTGGTATTCTCAGGTACCTGTGTTTACATGCACCAATCCCCACACATGCATACAAGCATTCATGTAATTAAAAATGTAGAAAATACTTAAAATATATATTCATGTACACTAATTAAAGCATTGCAAGTTGTCTCAGCTTTATCTATGATTACATTATTTTTAAGTTTTCAACTGTCTATATTTATTAGATTAAACATAAAACACCTACAAGGACAGAAATAAAATATATAAAGGGTCTCTGAAAAAAAATAGTGAAATTAATTCTTCTAATTTTTCCTTTTCCCAGATCTCTCCATAAAATAAAATTCTGGCAGTAGTTTACTTAGATTACTTTAAAGATAAAAGTCTCAAAACTATGAAGCATCAGGTATATTTTTTAAAATTCTATATTCCATTACTTTTTTATAAGCACAACTAGGCTCAGGTCATATATTATTTCAAACTTTTTTTACTTAATCTATTTCTACATAAATCTACTTGTTTAAAAAATTCTGATAAGCTATTAGGAATATAAACAACACTTCACATATCTTTTGGTGATGAATATTCTATTTTAAACAATTATACTTGCTACCAAAACAATATTGTAATTAATAATTTAAGCAGTGAGTTGTTGAATGATAAGAAGTGGGCATTTGAAATTTTAATCACTAGTATCAACAGCTTATCCTTCTGAAGGGGTGGATTGAGTACACTCACCTCACTAAGAATATTCCCCAAACCATAACAAATGCAGAGTAGAGAGAACATCACTGATTTTTAATGGGTCGATTATTTAATCAGATTAAGTGTTCGTGTTACAAATCCTTTAAATATTCATAACAGTTTTTTAAATAACAAAGTATTTTCCTCATTTATTTATTGTGTGTTTGTGTGAGCTTGCACTCATGTATGATGTGTGTCTTTGTGTTCTACACTAGTTTTCTCCTTCTATCATTTGGGCTCAGGGATTGAACTCAGGTCCTCAAGCTTGGTGGCAAGCTCCTTTATACTCCCTGAGCCACCTTGTCATCCTCCAAAAGGTCGTTGTTAGTATATGAATGAAATAAAATTGGAAGATAGTGTTTTTGATGTAGTTTTTTCCTCTAGGATAATAAGTATGATTAACTAATATTCTGTTTTTTTTAAAATAGAGAAAGGTGATTTTAAAATATTTTTTAAATACATTTAAGATAATGAAAACTGCTTTAGTTAATTAAATGACAAAATGTATGGGAAAAGTAAACCATTCATAATCCTGTTTTACAGCTTATATTCTTCAAAAAAGGAATTGCTATTTCATAATTTTATATGTGGATTTTCCCCTTTTATGGGTCAGATTTAACAACTGATTTCTCTGTGCAGGCAACCCAACACAGATAAAAACATGTTATATACATGAATGAGTGACCATATAAACATTTACACACAAACACACACTATAACTTTCCATTTATAAAAATTAAAGGCTCCATGAAAAGCAAAATCTGATTTCTGTTTTGCATCATGATTTTGTACTACAGTTATTTATTCTTTTTTCTTTGGTTAATGCAAACACCCAAACCCTTCAAGCACATCTGGAGTTGTAAGTTCAATTCATATGCATTGCAGAGGAAATGGATGTGTTCTGAGAGGTTCTCTGTGGGCTGTGTGTCTTCTTTTCAGCCCTGTTTTATAAAAACCTTTTTTTCCCTCTGCTGCTGAAGTTAATCAAGGGAGCTTTTTTTTTTTTTTTTTTTTTTAAAAAACTTTATTTATTTATTTATTTGCCTTGGTGTTTGCCTGGAACTGGAACTACAGACAGTTGTTAGCTGCCATGTGGGTGCTGGGAATCGAACTCGGGTCCTCTGGAAGAGCAGACGGTGCTCTTAACCGCTGAGCCATCTCTCCAGCCCCAATCAAGGGAGCTTTTAAAGAAA
>PVIH01009192.1:0-84413 GCA_004025045.1 Sigmodon hispidus | reverse complement strand
CCCCCCTTTTACTGATGTTACTCATTTGTTTCCATTTCCCCCTTTTCTTCTCATCTTTGTTCTGACAACCAATCAGACTTTAGTGCAGGGCCAGGGCAGCTTGAACTGTCCTTCCTGCCACCCAGCGCTCTCCTGGGTACTCTGTAAGCATGTGAAGCCCTCCTCGAGCCATGGTGGCCTGCTGTGGACACATATGATGTGTGTCTACCTCTGCCATCCACTGTCAGCAGTGATGTTCAGCTGTCCTGATGGGGACCATCTCTAGAACTGATGAAACGCAGCTGAGAGGGCAGACAGGAGAGGTCTTAGACAGGCATGCTGGCACTTGCAATCATCTCAGCACCAGGGCAGAGGCTAAGGCAAGGGAACTGCTGTGAGTTCCAGGCCAGACTGGGTGACATGTCTAAAAAATAATATGAAAAAAAGAAAACCAAATATTCTTACTTATTCCAAAAAAATACAAATAGACTTAAACAGGATATTATTTGGATAACTCAACAGTTTAAGTTTAAAAAAAGATTGATTTTCATTTTATGTGTGTGTTTTGCTTGCATGTCTGTGCATGTGTGCTGCATGCATGCAGTACCCACAGAAGTCAGAAGAGGGCACTAGATCCCTGAAACTGAAGTTAGATGATGTAAACTGTCACTAAGTGCCAGGACTAAATCCAGGTCTCCTGCAATAACAAGTATGTGACTCCAGCCCCAACATATGTGCTTACTAAATAAGCTCTCATGTGTCCAGGCTGGCCTCAAACTCTTTATGTAACCAAATATGACCTTGAACTGATCCCCCTGCCCTCACCTTCCAAATTCTGGAATTACAGGTGCATGCTCGCACATCTGACATTTTAAGGACAAGGGTTCTCCCTACAGTAAGTGACAAAGTCAGCCACTCCCACTCCCCAGTAAGAGTGCTACCAGGAGAAGACAGAGAAAAGTCACAGAAAATTATACTATTAAGCAAACATCTGGGAGAGGACAGAGAAAAGTCACAGGAAGTTATTACTATTAAGAAAACATCAGTTAGTGGGTTTATCACCTCACATTGCCTCTGAGTGGGACAGCACAGTACATTTTGTGTGCACATAGTGTGGTGCAAGCCTGGCATGGTGGCCGCCATCTGCAGTCCCAGAGCTCAGGACGGTGAGGTGAGGCAGAATGATACAGCCTCAGCTACACAGCCACACCTTTTCTAAAGCACCCAAACTAACAAAATGAAAATGCTTTGTTAAATGATTAAAAAGTGTGTGTGTGTGTGTGTGTGTGTGTTATGTATATGCCTAAAGTCCTGGGTATCCTGCTCTATCACTCCCTGCCCGATTCCTTCATACAGGGTATTTCACTGAACTGGAGCTACACTGGCAGGCAGTCAGCTACAGCAATCCTGTCTCTTCTCCCGACAGTGCGAGGGATCAGTTTCCTATTTGGTCATACTCAACTTTTGTAGATTTGTGGGATTCGAACTCTGATCCTCTTGCTTGTTCAGGAGGTGTTCTTATCCCCTGAGCTATCCCCTCAGACATAATTTTGTGTGTGTGTGTGTGTGTGTGTGTGTGTGTGTGTGTGTGTAGAGGGTAGGGGGGTCTCACACATCCCAGGCTAGCCTTGAACTTACTATATAGAGGAGACTCATATATACCATCATGACTATTTTATTTATGCTGGGGATAGAAGCCCAGTCTTCGTGCATGCCAGGCAAGTACTCTAGCTGAGCAACATTCCCAGCCTGTGTGCAGCATTTCAAGGAACTAGATCTTTATTAGCCCTCCTTCTTTTTTTTTTTTTTGACAAACCGTTTATTAACTTTTGCATCAGTATCAATGTCTTTTATTATACCCTATACTACTGGGATTCAGGGAGGTGGTAAAGTGGCAATGGTGAATTTGGGTATCTGGTCTCCCAAGAGGACCTGCCGCTGAACCCCCGATTCTTGAATGGCTGCCAAGCGGATCACCCCTCCACTGGAGCTATCCTGTTCCATAGCCAAAGCAAGAGCATTGGCAGTGAACTGCAGACACTTGTTCTTGTCATGCCTTCCCGATAGGTAGCATCGACATAGCCATAGATATATGAGCTCCCGGAACCCCCAATGGCAAAAGACTGCCTTACCATCATGCCCCCCATGGGAACTAAGTACACCTGCCCTCCTTCTTGAGGGTCCCAGCCAGCGATGATGATTCCTGCCATCAGATCTTCTCTGTATCGGTAGCACATCTCCTTAAAGAGACTGGCGGCCGTGTGTACTAGCCGAGGCTCATTCAGCTCAATACTGTGGAAACCAAGCTGGTAAGTGACAGCATCAGCTACTGCTTGGGTATCAGCTGCTGAGCCTGAGCGGCAGCAAAAGATATGGTCATGGATAGGGGTCAGCTTGTCAGTCACTCAGTTGGCGATGTAGGACCCAGTGGTTGTTCTTGAGTCTGCTCCTAGAACCATGCCCCCATCAAACTGCACAGCCATGATCGTGGTCCCTGTGGAGACTTCTTGGTTTTCCCAGTCTGGGGTGAGAGCCTCTGGCCCAAAAGCCAGTGCAGAAACCCCTCCATGAACACCTAAGGTGGCCGCCGTCTTCCTCTTCTCTAGCCCTCCTTCTGAACCTTCTGTAAAGGCTTTTTCAGTCCTTAGGTTGACTTGGATGCCATCACTGGTGACGCTTGTCTTGTCCTTCTGGTCTACTGCTTACTTAGTGAGCTCACAGCATTTCTCTGTGCACTGTGCATATCTTTACTGGGCTTCAGCTGTCCATGGAACCAAGCCCTCCACAGGAGGCAGTCACTTCATCTCTAGGGCCTGGCAGCACATGGCAATCACTGGAACTGGATCTCATGGCTAAATAAACCAACATTCTGCCTGCATAGTTATCATCTAACACAGAGTCAACCAATATATGAGGCAAGACTTCAATCTGTGTCCATTTTGTTGTTGTCAGCTTTGTGCTAGTTATTGGTAAATATCCTTGAAAAACAAAACCAAACAGCCAAAACCAAGCCGTCTCTCAAGAATCACTTTTTCACACTGTGATGCATTGAATTATTTCTCTTGTAACTCCAGGAGTGGTGCCCCAGGCTTTTAACCCTGAACTTAAAAGACAAAATGAGGATTGTAAGTTCAAGGCTATCTCCTACTTTATAGCTAGTTCAAGGCCAGCCTGGGCTACATGAGACTATCTCAAAAACCAACCAACCAACCAAAAAACAAATATTTTTTTAAAAATGATAAAATAAGTCTATTATTTGCTTTTGAATGCCCAAGAAAAATGACTAGAAATAAAACAAGATGGCAATAAGGATGTAAAGAACAACTCTGCTTTTAAAACAAAAAAGCAGCTTATTTGAGGTAAGTGTGAGTAGTCGTGATCTGGGACCATGGATCTGGGCCACCATGAAGGTACATGTCCTAACCTGAGAGCCTCCATGAACACACACACACACTTTGTCACTGGCCCAAGAAAGCCAGAGGCGGATTCTGGGATTGCTTCCTCAATCATCTTCCCACCTTATTTATTTTTCTCTTCTTTAATTGATAATTTTTTTTCATACAATGTATTTTGATGATTTTCCCCTCCCCAAATCCTTAGATCCTTCCTTCCTCCCTACCCACCCAATTATGTGTTCTTTTCTCTCTCCCTTTAAAAAGACAAGAAAGAAAAACAAACAAAAAGCCTAACATACACAATACTCCCATAAAAACAGAAATCAAAATAAATAAGCAAGCATTAATAAGACAAAAAAAATGCCCAAAGTAAAATGAGACAAAAAGTCTACAAAATTACTATTGTGTGTATGTGTGTGTGTGTGTGTGTGTGTGTGTATGTGTATGTGTTGGCCAACTGCTCCTGGACACAGGGCCAGCCCTAAAGTATGGTTAATATGTCCAGTAAGGCTTCATTGGAAAAAACTGTGTTTTCCTTTGCCAGTAGGTATCAATTGCTGATAACTTCTCAGGGAGGTGGGGGCCTTTTCTCTCTCTCAGTGATAGAACCTGGCTGGTCTTAGTCTTATGCATCTCTTGTGTTTATGTGGCCACAGTCTCTATAAATTCATATTCTACTCTATTTTTTGAGACAAGGTTTCTAAATGAGCCTGGAGCTTGTTATTTTGGGTAGACTGAACAACCAGTCCTGAGGATACACCTGTTCTGTCCCTCAATGTTGGGGTCACAATTGTGACCTGCCATACATGGCTTTTCTGTGGGTGCTGAGACCCAGACTTGGATTCAAGTGCTTGTACAGTGATTTGCTTTACCCACTGAGCACTCTCCCTGGTTCTTATGGGTTATCCTTATCAGGAATAGCATGAGGTTGGTAGGCAATACAGGTTCTTCAGGCTTATCGAGAATTGCAGAGTTTTATCTGATGAGCTTGTAGGTCCCATACAGTTGATAGCAAATACCTGTCAAAAGGTAATGAAGATGCTTGAGATAACCTTGGTCCTTGATTTGTGACATGACATCTCCAGATCCCCTTGCTCTGATCAGCCAAGGCTGAGCCATCTACAGGTACCACATGGTAGACGGGATGGAGAGCTAAGGGCTATTGAGTCTGGGTGCTGGTGACTAGACACACCTCCCTCTTTTGGAGTCTTCATAATAAAAATTCGAGGGAGTCTGGAGAGATGGCCCAGTGATTAGGAGTGTTTGCTCCTCTTACAGAGGTCCTGAGTCTGAGTCCTGTTAGAAGCTCACTCCCCCATTTCTACCTTCACTATTGATTTCAATATGGGTTAAATAATTTACTTCATCTGCTAAAAAAGTAAGGGTCTCCATTCCTCTTATTATTGAGCTTTCAGGCTATTTCCGGAATCTTTATGCTTGTACCTGTGTTTCTAAGGTGAAATAAGATTCATGTTCCTATTGTGTAGGCTGTTTTTTTTTTTTTGTTGTTTTTTTTTTTTTTTCAACTAAGAGACCACAAAGACCTGAAAAACCAGGTTGACATGAAGAGGCTTTTAGAGACTGTCCAGTCACAATGACATCAAAAACTTTGACTTTGTATTTGTGCTAAATGCTAAAAGCAAACAGTCCTGCTTCTGGTTAAGCTTTGCTGGCTTGCAAAGGTCATGAAAGACCCATCTAAGATTCTTCCTGTTGCAGCCGAGTGCTGCCTGCCTTCTTTCTTCTACTCCTCATGAGGGGGCTGTAAATTAGACCCGGCCAGGAATTGATTTTCCCCTGCAATAGCTTGGTGTTAGCTCCTGGTATTCAACACTGCTATAGTTCCCAGCATGTACAAGGTCGTTTCAGGAGAGCTGATACACCTTTCTGGTCTCTGTGGGCACTGCATCTGTGTAGTTCACATACATACATGCAAGCAAACACTCTTATATGTAAGAGTAAATAAATTTTTAAAGATTTAAGGGCCAGTGAAATGGCTCAGCTAACTCAGACATGTTTGAAAATTGGCTTATGTGTCTGTACTTACATACTATGTACTTATATACTTAAGTGCTTATGTACTTATATGCACATACATACCACTCATAATGAACAAATAAAAACTTGAGACACTCTTGGAGACAGCACAGCAGTTAAAAGCTCTTGAAGTAGATCAAACACCAGTCCAGCACCCACAGTAGGCAATTTACAACCCTATGAAACCCCAGCTCCAGGAGGGCACACACACACATGAACTTTCATGTGTAGGTATACACGCACATATATAAGTAAAATCACTTTTAAAAATAAATAAAAATGACACCAAGAAATTAATTCATTGTGAATACTTCAAAGATAAATAAAAACATTAATTTATGTTCAGCCATCTGTCTTGTTATTTGTACATAGTTGGGTCTATGTAGGGCATACAAGCTGATGTGGATGTCTCATTATGTCACCTGGAACTTATTATGTAAACTAGGCTGACCTTTGCAACTCTCCAGTCCTCCTGCTTCAGTGTGTTTTCCTTTTCCTTCCTTCCTTCCTTTCTAACAGCCTCTTTGGATTCCAACCCCCACAAAATCTAGACCTTCCCCTACTAAAAACAAACACAGCTTGTTTCTTACCTTTGATAAATACAGTTTTCTGTGTACTGAAAAAACTATTCAGTGGACCGACCGGCGGAAGCTGCTATGACACCAGGACTCAGCTATGGCACTGGGTCTCAGGCATGTCCTCCCCTCCAGAATTACAGAGACTTGGCTAAGGCTCAGAGTTCATTGTCAAAGTCCATTCTACTCTTAGCAGCAGCCACATTGGCTGCTGCTTCCTGGGATGAAGAGCATGGCTCTGCCTGCTTTCCTGCTGCGGGAGCCTCGCCTCGGGAAGTGGTTCCAGCTGGAACCAATCTGAATGCACAAAAAGGCAAAATGGCTTCCTGGCTCCTTACTATGTAAGTACCGGGTGAACCCAACACTTCCACCATTAATGTCTTATCTTGGAGGAAACTGAGGAAAACCGATTTCATTGAAATGCAGAAAAGGAATCTGTTTTATTTACTTCCGGAGACTGCCTTGGTTACCAAGGCCCGTGGGAGAAGAGATCCTGGCTGCACAGCTAATTATTCTCAGCGTCTGGTTGTCTCCCCAGCTGGAGAGCTGTAGTTATGAGGCTGAGGCCCTGGGCTCATTCTCATGTGGAGAAGCAACCTTGGTTCCTAATGTTGCTATAAAGAGCACTTTGACGTCAATGTCCTAAGGATGCACGCACATCCCTGGCCCGGGAAGGACCTGATGTGATAATATGGAATATTGTCTATCACAATTGAAAATTTAAATGTGCACTAAGTGTGATTTTGAGTTGTTAAGGCTCTCTTTTAAATGAGGGACAAATCAGAGGGTGTGTGCCTCAGCCACCTGGTTTGAGACAGGACAGAAAGACGAGAAAAATTAAAAGAAGACAAAGGAGCCTATTCCTCCCAAAGTCTATCTGAAGTCTTTACAGCAGAGTCAAAAATTCTAGTAAAGGGCTGGTGTAAGTGCTTGCTGGGAAGAATACAGTCCTCAGTTTAGATCCCCAGCACCCTTGTAAAAAACCAGAGTGTGCCAAATGTACCTCTAATTCCAGCAGCAGGAGGCAGAAACAGGAGCATCCTAGGGACTAGCTGGTCAGTCAGTCTAGCTCTAAGGGGGGCACAGGTTCAGTAAGAGATCTGCCTCAAAAATATGTGGAGAGTTAGCAAGGAAGCCACTCCACTTTGTTCTCTGGCCTCCACAGGCACATGCATAGGTTTGCACACTCTCACATGTACAGACATCACACACACACACACACACACACACACACACACACACACACACACACACACACGAGCCCTAGTACGAGAAGCAACATTTGCTAGGAGGGTTGCCTACACAGAGACCATATTCCTTTCATATGAAGATATTTCAAGCAAGAATGCTAAGATAGTGATGAACCATAAAGACTAAGCATAAATGGCCGTGTTCTTTTCCCCAGATGCAAACCTTTGATTTTCTGGGAATCTCATGAACAGGGATTATAAACTTTATTTGCAGTCAAAATGTAACTTCTTCCGTGGCCTGCAACCTAGGGCTTTACCTGAGCACCTGTAATCCATCCAGCGCACAACAGGGATTGCCTAGGATCTCTTTTAAATTCCTTGCCCATACTTTGACATGCAACTTCCGAAGCCACTCAGACATTACAGGTTCACTGTAAAGACAGTGAATGAGACTCTCTGGAGCAGGACGGCCATGCATGGGACCTAGTCCCTGTGTGGCTCCTTCCCTACTCTAGTAACCACATTTCTGCTTCTGTCTCAGTTTTTTTACCCAGTTTCTGTGGTGAAATACTCCAACAAAAGCAGCTGAAGGGAGAGAGGGTTTATTTTAGTTAATGCTCCATCAAGCTGGGACAGTGAAGGTAGAAGACGCTACCCACTGAGGAAGAAAGTGACGGCTACTGCTGCTGCTGCTCTGTTCCCATTCTCCATTTATACAGTTCAGGGGCCTCTGCAGGGAAGGGTCTCACAGTAAAGATCCCTCTTCCCACATCAGGAACCAAGATGATTCCTCACAGACATACCCAGAGAGATGCACATCTAGGTGATTCTAGACTCTGTCAAGTTGACAGCGAATACTAAACATTGCAGCTTCACACCAACTCATTTTCAATTTCTTTTTTGAGGTAAGGCCAAGAACCCCAGATTCACCTGAGTAGAAGTGTTCCAAAGAACTCTTTATGTACCACCCACCGGCGGGCGGCACTGTGGCAGTTTCTGACTCACATCACTGACTGTACCAGGTATTGAATCCATGGCCTCACACAAGCTAGGGAAGCACTCCACCACTGAGCCACACCCACCGTCCTCTGTTTATTTTTAATTTACTTCTTTTTGGACAGGGTCATATTCTGTAGCCCAGGCTAGCCTAAAACTCACTATGTATTCTGGGCTGAACTCAAACTCATAGCAATCTTCCTGCCTTAGTCTCCTAAATGCTAGAATTATAGACATGAGCCACCATGCCTAGCTCTATTATCACCACCATCACCATCATTACTACCATTACCATCATCACCACCATCATCATTACCATCATCATTACCATCATCATCACCATACCATCATCATCCTCATTTTAGAGAAAGTCTCTTCAAGTTTCTTGACTCTCAGTCAGCAGAATGGGCAAGAGGCTTCATTTCTTTCTCATGCTCTCTTTGTTTTTCTCCCTTTCTATATTACCTCAGGTAGAGCTATACTCAAGGATTCTTTGAACGAGTGTCTCTCTGGTCAGGGAGTTGGCTGTGTGTGGAAGAAGATTATGCTTGTTATGCCCTACTCTACTGCCTGACTGACTTTATTCTGCTGTAATTGTAGCTTTGAAGACAGGACATCTGTAGGTCAGAAGTCCACCTACAACAGGAAACTGGATGGACTTAAGTTGCCAGAGTGTTATCAGACAACTTATCACTCTCCATCCATATGTGGACTGATACACAACCTCCCCTTAACCAAAGAGTTGGCATTGCAGCAAAAATGGCTGGAAGAACCATAAAAGGAGAGGAAAGAGATAGCACCCGAACATCCTGTCCCTTCCCTTCTTTTTTTTTTTTTTTTTTTAACATTCTATATATTATCTCTGGCTCCCTAAGAATGGTAGAGTTGATTTTTGAATTCATCTCTCACTTTTCATTGTAGTAGGGTGTTTCTGTCCTGCCAGAAACTCTCAAATACCCAGCAGCTGCTTCCCAAATAATTGACTCGGAGGCTTAAGATTATAGTACCTGCTGGGCCAGTAGCTCAAGCATGTTACTATCTAGCCTTTACACTTAAATTAACTCATAATTTTTTTATCTATGTTTAGCCACATGATTTGGTACCTTTTCTCAGTCCAGCATTCTATCTTGCTTCCTCTGCATGTGCCTCACATCTGTGCCTCTGCCTTTGCCCTTCCCAGAATTCTCTTAGTCTGATCACTCCATCTATACTTCCTGCCTGGCTACTGACCAATCAGTGTTTTATTAAATCAATATGAGTGACAAATCTTCAGAGTGTATACGAGCCATATCCCCAGCATCTCCTGTTTTGTGCATATGTAGATTTGCATGCGTGTTCTTGTGAGTGTGAATAAGGCTGGAAGTCCATAGTGGTGTCCCCCACACTCTCTCTCTACTTGATTACTGAGACAGGTCTCATTCCCTGAACCCGAGGCCACTAACTAGGCACTGGCTAGCTTTCTGGAGGATCCCCTATTTCTGCTTTCTGAACACTGGAATTACACAAGCACATCTGCTCAGCTTCTTAAGTAAGTTCTGGGGATTCAACTTCCAGTTCTCATGCTTGCGTGGCGAGGGCTTTATCTACTGGGTCATCTCCCCAGGCTTCCACTTCTTGTCTTCTTGCCAAGAACAAAGGCGTCCTCAACAGTCCAGTCGGTGCTTGCTCTTGTTATTGGTTTTACGATTCCTGGATGGAAAAGAAACCAGTCTGGGAACAAAAAGTGGTCCAACCACAAAGACCTATGTTCTCCAGTCAGAAACTTGTTGGGAAGGAGCTCATATTCCTAATCCAGGACCCACAGGCTACAAGAGGGAAGATTCTACATTCACTGGCAGGATTGCCCTTTGGGCACAAAGAAAACCACCATAGACACAGTTTTAGCACATACACAGTCTGACTATCCAGGAAGCAGTAGGTTGGGTGTTCTTATTATATGCTTTGTGTAGGAGAAGTAAATGCATTCAAATTGTGCAATGATAAAACAGACTCTAAAGTTAAGTCCAGCATTATGTCAAAAATCACATATTTTTATCATAAAGGCTATGATTTTTTTTAAACTGGTGTATGTTAGATTTCTAACCAAGTGAAACCTCTTCACCAGATGGTAGATGATAAATGTGTCTCGAGATGCATGTCATGCCTCACACCTATACTTAGGAGACTAATAAAGAGGAATGACTGGAGTTTGAGGCTAGCCTTGGCTACAGTGAGAGTCTGTCTCCAATCAAAACAACAGATGTATTCAACAGGTAGAGCTGGCTTAACTTACATTTTACAGGGGTGCCATTTTAAAAATGTTTTCTAATATTTGCCTTTGATGTTTTTTTTTTTTTAATTTTCTAGTATTTGATGACTGTCTTGCTTCTAGAACCCTCATGGTTTTCCCTAATTTCTCTTACTTTGCTTACCCACACTACTGCAGACTAGCATTCAGAGGAGAATCACACATGGCCTTAAAGGCATCAGTAGAGGGTGGGGGCAGCTTAGCAGTTAAGGGCATTGCTGCCTTTGCAGACACCTGGGTTTGTTCCCAGCCCATGTGAGGTGCCTCAAAGCAACCCCTGTTCCGGGAGATCTTACGTCCTCTTCTGGTGGCTGTGGGCACTAGGCTTACACATGGCACGCAGACATATATGCAGGTAAAGCACTCACACACAAACAACTTAGGTTTTGTCACACAGAAGTTGGTTGCCATTTACCAGACATTGAACTAAGAGAAAAGATCATTTTTACAGTTCTCCTGATGAATATGAATAGTTCAGTCCCCAGCTGACCAGCTTTAGCTTCCTTCCCACTTAGCTCACTTGAGCAGACACAGAAGACCAGTGGATTTTATACAAACAGGCAACTACAGCGAGCAGCTGCACCAGAAGCAGGTTTACACATCTGTCTTTTCAAGGTCAGAATGTATCTAATGGGAACAAATTCACAAGCTATACCAGTTTCCTTGGTAAAATTTGCAAGTAGTCCAGGCTTTCCACCATGACTGGAAAATGTAGGCTCATTTATTCCAGTCTTTTAAAAAGTATTTTATTCTTAGACACTTTCATATATGTATAAAATGTATTTTGATTATGTTATGACTGCCCATGTCCCCTCTTATCCTTTTTTTTATTCTTCAGCTGAGACAGCAAGAAAGATGGTTTATTGTACACGAGTTACACCTGACCACAGTGAGAACAGAGCTAGTCCAGAATGCCAGAGGCCGAGGGCGGAAGGCCAGCGGGACTGTTTCGGTTGTAATGCAGGCAAAGTCTCCTTTCGGGTGGTCTCTGGCAGAGAGCAGGTGGCGATGTTCCGGGTCCATTCAGACTCCTACCGGCAGCAGGACACAGTCCCGGCCCTCAGCACCCCTTACTTCTGCTCCTCCAGCCTCGTGGGTGCACAGCTTACTTGGACCTCTGCCCCACCTTTCTCCTCTTGCGCTTCAGCCTGCGCATGCGCTTCTTGCTCCACTTTGCTCTGGGGCGCAGAAGTTTCGAGGAAGATGGTGCTAAGGCCTACTGCTTTTATATATATATATATATATATATATATATATATATATATATATATATATATTTTAAACTTTATTTTATTTATTTATTTGCCTTGGTATCCGCCTGGAACTGGAACTACAGACAGTTGTTAGCTGCCATGTGGGTGCTGGGAATCGAACCCGGGTCCTCTGGAAGAGCAGACGGTGCTCTTAACCGCTGAGCCATCTCTCCAGCCCCGGCCTACTGCTTTTTAATCCCCCTCTTATCTCTTAACCTTTCACCTTCCCAACATGTCCCCTTATTTCCATGCTTTGTTTTGTTTTTTAATTTAAATAATCCACTAAACTGAATTGCATGAACATGGGTGTGCGGTTACTACTACCTGGAACTGCTGCGACTTACCAGTGAGTCCAACACTTCCCTCCGGGTAGTCCTTAATAGCCAGTATTTCTATACGGAAGCTAAGGCCTCCCAAACCCTTCCCCTGGAGGAATGCTGAAGAATTACATGAGGAATGTTCCTGGGCCCCGTGTTAGTTACTACTGTGAAGATCAAGGCAGCTTATAGAAGAGTTTATTTGGGCTTCCAGGTTCAGAGGGCCGAGTCTGCCTCCCATGGCAGGAAGCTGATGCAAGGCCACAGGAACAGGAGGCTGAGAGCTCACATCTGGAACTGCAGGTATGAAGCAGAGAGTAAGCACAAGACGGTGCCCACTTCCTTCAGCAAGGCTATACCTCCTGGACCTGGACCTTCGCAAGCAGTGCCAGCAACCGGAGACCAAGTGTTCAAATGACCAAGACTGGAAAGGGCGTGTGTCATTCAAACCACAACAGCTGTGCAGGTAACCACAGCTTCCATGAGTTCATGAGTGCAGTGACCCCATCATGTCCAGAAAAGTTTCACAGCGCCCTTCCTACCAGCTTTTATCCCAGTTTAAATTACTAACATTAACTTTCACATCACATGTCATGCTTCGCATAGTAATACAGATCTATTTGTAGTCACAGAATAGCTATAAAAGGTTAAACAGGGAAGACAATTTAAAAATATAATAAAAGGAACCTTACCAGAGGCAGAGTGAGAGCCCAAGGACAAATATTGACAACCTGGTTGGAGAGTTTGCTGGAGTTGCTTAGGGCCATAGGGTCAACGTAAACCATAGAGCTGAACAAGCTACACAGTCAACTGGCCAATCAGGGAATTCATAGGATGGACACCTATTGGTGGACAGATGGATGGTATTTATTGGGTACATCAAGCAGTAGGGAGGGACCTTGGTGAACTGAATCCTGGGGACGATTGGATATTCTCTGTTGGTCCCTTGAAACACAAATCAGGTAGATGGATGGGTTTATCATTGGGGTGTTAAATGTCTTTTGCTTTATGAGGTCCAAAGGAGGGTGGGGTATTCTTCATAGGTCAGTGACATGTCCCCAGTGTGGTAGAGCAGTGTACAGTGAACACTTCTTTATTTTGAGGCATACATTATCTACCTGCTCTATGGGTGACACTGCTGTCATCTGGCCTCTGCACTGTAGCCAGAACAGAGCCAGATGCCCCTTGTAAAAAAGGATCACTCTGGGTAAGGCCTGAACACATCTCCACTGGGTAAGGACTGAACACATCTCCACAGCTGAGTAACCCAGAAAAGCCCCAGGTGACAGTCTCTGTCTTCTTTGCCCCTGGGGCTCCAGTTTCTCATGATAACCATACACCCCATCCTGCTCGGCAGCCAGGCTAGCCACAAACTCATGGTACCCCTCCTGCTTTGGCAAACCCAGTGCTAGGATCAGGTATAGCCCATGATAACCTGCATTTCCTGTGTCTCCATTCATCAGGTGAGAAAGAGCAGGAGACCCAAAGCAGGAGTGTTGTGGGATATCTCTCTGTATGCTGTGAATATGTTGCTCCCATTGGTTAATAAAGCAGTTTTAGCCTATGGCAAGACAGGAAATGCAAGCAGAGATAAGGAGAAAGGAGGAGTCTGGAAGACATGATCCAGTTGCCCAAGGAACAAGATGTGACTGTACTGGTAAGCCACCTACCACATGTCAATAAATAGATTTAGAAATGGGTTGATTTAAGATGTAAGAGCTAGCTAGTAACAGCTTGAGCACAGACCAGTGTATAATTAATATTAAGACTCTGAGTCAATTATTTAAAAAGTGGCTGCTGACCCAAGTAGAACCAAGAAAAACTAGCTACACAGCAGTTCTGAGAATGCCCCTGCTGGAGGCCAGGGATGCCAGACAGAGTTCCAGCTCCATCTCACTCTGGAAGAGCTAAGAGAGGATATGATGGGGGCCAAGAGGAGGCAAGAGACACTTTGTGGTTGCGACAACCCGGCATACCAGAACATGCCCCTACTGTGCCTTACCTGTTTCTGCCATACACCCCAAGATGAACGGTTTGATGGTGTCCTGTTTCCTGGGACCCATTTGTGCTATATAGGAGCTCTTCCCTCTGCCCCTCCAGTTCCTACCTAATCCATCTATACCTACCTTTCCCTATCCCGCTCTGTGGTCCTGGGAATTTGGGCTTCAAGTGTGAGACTGGTTCAGAGCATCCTTGATGGTCGTGGCATTTCCACAATCCTAACCCACCATGCTAAGAAAGGTTCTGCTGTTCTCAAATGCACCCCAAGCTTTTTCAGATGATTTATTTTTGATGATGTGTTTGTGGAGGGGACATGTGGACATGAATGTGGTGCCCTTAGAAGCTGGAAAACATCAGATCTCTGGGAGCTGCAGTTACAGGCAATGATGAGCCTTCTGCCGTGGGTGCTAGGGACTCTAGCTGTCCCCAACAGCAGTGCCAGTGAGAGCTCTTCCCTGCTGAACCATCTCTGCAGCCCCTCCCTTGGCCTTGCTCCAGCACACGTGATGACTGAGAGGCAGGCTTCAGCTTTGAATTATTTCAGTATAATCAGTAGTAGATTTTTTTTGAAACAGCCTTAGCATGTTTTTTTTTTCCCCCAAAATGGGAAAAAAATTCTAAGTGTCATTGTTCCTACTCTTCTTAAAGCAGTGATGCTCCTCTACTGCCCTCTCAAGGTTTTCAAAGCTTTTCTCCAATAACAAAAATTGAAAACCCCAAATAACATCTTAAAACCATCCCTAAGCTACATAATGCAAACAATTGTGATTCTTCAGTATTTAAAACACTTCAGCAACATTACCATTGCTTTAGTTAGGGTTCTATTGTTATGAAGAGACACCATGACCATGGCAACTCTTATGAATGGCTCACTTAGAGGTCACAGATTTAGTCCACTGTTGTCACGGTGGGAAGCAAAGCAGCATACAGGCAGATATGGTGCTAGAGAAGGAGCTGAGAATTCTTACATCTGACTCACAGGCAATAGGAAGCGATCTGAAATACAGGGCATGGCTCGGGCATGTCTGAACCATCAGAGTCCACCTCCATAGTCACTCCCTGGTGACTACGCATTCGAATATATGAGCCCATGGGGATCATCGCCATTCGTCCACCACAGCCCCTTCCCACAATACTAGCAGAGTCTGGAGCTTGTTGGGAAGGATTGTTAGAGCAAGTGCAGCTCTGTGGGAGGAAGGTGGCCTGAGGATCGGAATGTAGAACACTCAGATACTTCTCCAGCATCATGACTGCCTTCATGCCTCCAGATTTCTTGCCATAATGATAATGGACTGAGCCTCCAAAACTGTAAGTCAGCCCCTCAATCAAACAATTTCCTGTAAAAGAGTTGTCTTGGTCATGTGCATTTTTATGGCATCAGATGAGTGGTGTATTGCTGTACTAGGCCTGACTATGATTTGTTGAATATGGAAGGCTCTGGAACTTTGGGCCAGAAAAGCAGTTGAATGATTTAAGTAGGGCTTAGAGGCCTTCCTAGTAGGAGCGCAGGTAGTGATGCTAAGAGGTATGTGAGCTGTGGGTGGCCCAGCTCAAGAGGTTTAAGAGGGGAATATTAGCAGCTGGCTTAGAAACCATCCTTGTTATATTTGGGCAAAGAATGGCTGCTTTTTGTCATCCTAAAAATCGTAAAGTTTTTAATGGTGTTGGCAGAGATTTCATGAGTCTAGTGCTGTGTGAGGTGTAACTAGTGATCATATCTATGCAGATCTATAATGAAAAGGGGCAAGTGGGGCAAGAAATACAAAATGTACAGTCTGAGGAGAAATGGGGCAGGAAGTATAATGGTGCAGAGTTCTGTGCTCAAGGAGATAAAAAGTTTGAAGAAAAGCCTGGTGCTATTGGAATAAAGAAAGTGATCTCAGGGATAGATCCTGTCCAGCTAAGTTTCCAAATTGTAAAAGGGAATTAAAGGACAGCTTAAGTAGCAAAGGAGATCAACAAGAACATAAAGCTTATGAAGATGTAATGCAAGGCAGACCCAGAATCCAGCAGCAGCAAGCAGAACATCTTGGCAGTCAAGGATAGTGGAGGGCTGTGGAATCTTCCTGTTAAGTCACCAAGGCCAGGATTGGTAGATGGGCCCTGCATGAAGGCCCAGAGAGGCCACTGTACAAAGCTGTAAAGGGGAAACCTGGACTGTATTGGAGATGCCAGAGTCACGGGGATACCGGACAGGGAGAGCTGCTAACAGGTGTGGCACCAGCTTAAGAGAAGTGTGTTGCAGTCAGCAGAGTTGGAGATCTGCAGAACATTTTGACAGCAGACATAGAGATGCTGAGTTCTAAGTCTTGCTTTGGTCTAGTATTTTACTTCCCTTCCTCCCTTTGGGAATAGTAATTCATATCCTATGCCATTCTATGTTGGAAGTTGTGATATGCTTTTGGATTGTGACTTTACAGGGGATTACAGTGACATGAATCCCAAAAGAGACTGTCAACTTTTAAATAGTGTTAAAACTGCTACAGACTATGGGGACTTGAAGTTGGACTGAATGTAGTTTTGCATTATACGATAGGGCCACAAGCCTTTGGGGGGGGCAGGGAGAGCTTGTGATGATTTGAATGCCTGGCTACCAGGGACTGGAACTGTTGGGGAAAAGATGAAAAGTATTAGGTGATGGGGCCTTGCTAGAGAAGTGTCGTTAAGGGTGGCTTTGACATTCCAAAAACTCCCACCAGCCCCTCCTCTCCCTCTAGCTGATAAGCATATAAAGCTCTCAGCTGCTCTTCTGCTGCCATGATAATAGACTAAGACTCTGAAATCGTAAGCAAGTGCCCAACTAAATGCTTTCCTTTGTAAGAATCACCTTAGTGATGGTGTCTCTTCATGGAAATAACTACAACAGAGGTTCAGTGTTTGCTGCCAGGCCTCAAGTCCCACCTGGTGAAGGGTTAGGGTTCCCACTTAATAAAAAATGGGTGAGATGGCAATATATCCCAAGAAGGCACTCACCTGGCGTGTGTAAAGCTCTGGGTTTAGCCCACAGCACATACTAATTTTTTCTTCTGGGAATTTTATGTTGGATTGTTACTACAAACATCCTGCTATGCCTCAGAGGCCAATTTGAAAGTTTTTATAGTGGATACCTTTGAGGTGAGAAGGGACAGATTCAACTTAGTTACCCAATCCAGGCTGGGTTAAGTAGGGGATGTTTTGCTGCTGAGTTGTTCCTGAGTCCTCTCCATCAGAGACAAGCATACTGGAAAGAAGGCCTATTCCCTTCTTGAGGGTTGTACCAGGTGTTGTTAAAGCACCAGGCATAGGTAGTTTGGGAGCAGATAGACCCTGGAGGTGGAGTTCCTTCATCTGCACTCAGCTATGGGGACTTTGGCACCATGTCTAACTGCAACTGGACAACACAGCCAGAATCCCTCTTGCTTTGTATTCCTCTGCCAGACCTCATGGGTTGCTGGAATGGCTGAAAGGTAGCTGGGCCCTTCACTCAGCTTCCCATGGATTAAATTAACAGGCTTTGTCTCCCAGGCTTTGAAGCCTGTAATCCTTATGAGTGAAGCAGAGATACCTAGAAGACATGTTCTCCCACATGCTTAGGATCCTTCACACTTGTGGTCCAGGCTAGTCACTGCTCCTTACAGAGAGGATCTCTCCTCAGTGTAATTCTCATTGTTTTGACACTTGCCAGACAAACATCATCACTACACTGTAGCACAAGCCTTATACCTTGAGTGTGACTCTCAAGCTGCTGGATTTAAGTTTCTGAGACGGGATCTTATGCAGCTCAGGCTAGCTTCCAATTTGCTATGTAGCCAAGGATGATCTTAAATTTCTGATCCAGTCTCTGATTGCAGGCATGTGGTAACATGCCTGGTTCACACTGTGCTGGGGACTGAATTCATGTGCGCTAGACAAGCACCAACCCAGCTGAACCACATCCCCTGAACCCATAATTTTAGGGACTAACAGGATGGCTCTGTGTGAAGAGGAACCTGCTTCCAAGTCTGCCTTAGAACTTGCACAGACGACAGAACCAACTCTAGCAACATACCGTGACCTCCATACAACACCACAGAACATGTATATTAATGAATGTACTAGAATAGGCGTTAAAAACAAATGCAAGCTCTAGTGGGAGCTTGAGAGACAGCTTAGTGGCTAAGAGCATGTATTCTAGTTCCCAGCAGCTCACAACCATCTAACTCCAGTTCCTGGGGATCTGGAGCCTTCTGGCCTCCTCAGGACTGCATTCTGAGTATGCACATACCAAAAAGGATAACACAGCATAGCAAGTAACAAAGCAAACAATTCCAAAACGGAGAGGAAACTGATACAATAAATAACTTAGGCAGGTGGGGCAGGACTAACTGAGGAAGCGGGTTACTTGGCCCTTTGAATTGTCTGCTTGTAACTTCAAATGGATAAGCAGATCATAAAATGCTTATCAAATACATCTAACTAGACCTTAAAAGAGTAGTTATTACTGACATTTGCTAAGCCAAGCTACAATCTGAGCTGTGATAAATGTACCTCACATAGAGTATCCAGTAACCACCGAGAGACAGTTTTACTTCCTACTTTACAGCATTAAAAAATATACAAAATTGAGTTAAGTGTGCACTGTTACAAAACTTCCAGGAAAAGTGAAGCTACAGTTTCTCCCTGTAGAAGCTTGAAAACATAATAAAATGTACCACTTACTGGCGTGCAGGACCACGTAAAAGTGGTACAGACAGAGAAAATACTGATTCTCCTAATTCAAGAGTGTATCTTGGGCATCATAAATTGGTTGTGTACACAGTGGTCCCTAGCACCTTGCCACCCCCTTACCTTGTCATTCGGCATGTGTGCCACCAATCAGGGCTTGTGGGCCTTATTAGTGCTTAATGGGGACACACCTGCTAGTCCTTAGCCCAGGGCACACACTAACTCTCCCACCACACTACCAACTCAACGGGGCAGGTGGGCCTTGTTTTTCACAAGTCTCTTTTATTGTTAATAGTGCAGGAATGCTTTACACAAAAACATTTACCACGCTCCGAGCAGTGGACACCAGCACAAAGTCCTGCTTCAGGCGTCTGGGAGTAGAGGTGTGCAGAGGTAGGTGGTGCTTGTTTCTTTTCCCAGGGACCAGAGTACTAAGCTCCCCTTCTCCAAGAGGCCCAAAGCACCTGCTGAAGCCACTGATGTTTGCTGCCAGATCCCAAAGCATCCAGACTAATCATGTGGTGGCTAGAGGCTGAACATATATTCCAAGGACATGTAACCACTAAGTCATCTAAACAGAATCCACTTTATCTTCCATTTCATTCCAAATTTTGTTTTAATGAAGTAATGCAAATCATTTAAAGAAAGAAATGTTTAATTTTAAATTCTGATTTATGCATAAAACTCATTTTTGTATCACAGTTAAATTTAGTACAAACTATGAAAATGTTAACACTGAGGTTTCAACAGACATCTATTGTAAGATCCCTTAGAAAATTATTTAAAGAAACAACAGCTAGTCAGTTACTATTCTGAGATTAATACACAAGGAAAAAAAATTTCACACATTTTACTGAAATTTTCAGTAAATAATTTTAGCCATAATACTTTTAAAATTAAAAAATTCAAATGCTCTGTGTGGCTCTAAAGCCATTACAATTTGCAATGAAAATACTAAGGCAAAATCTTTTTGATCTAATCAGAACAATCCTAGTTTTAAAAAGCTTCTTGAATTTGCAAACCTTAAGAATAGCAGTTGTGAACAGAATAGTTGTATCATAACTGAGCTTAAATTAATGAAGACAGCAAAGACGAGACACACTTTCAAGGCAGCATTGCAGAGAAAATGTGGAGGTAAAACATTCAGAGCCAGAACTATGACCTTAAAAAAATATCAGATCACTCTTCTATTAAAACATGAAAGGAATCACAGACAGACAGACAGACAGGCAGACAGACAGCACTGAAGTTTTACACAAGCCTCTTTGTATTTCAATGCTGTTTATTGAGGGTGAAGCAGACTAGCTGGGACATGCCAGTGACACTTCACATTCAAGGGCCGGAAGTGGGGTGGCTGGCCTCCAGTCACTGCACAAGCCTTTGGGGAAGAGCCAACAGTGACATCAAGTGACAGCCTCATGCTTGTCTGTCATCCTTGGTTCTCAGTTGGTTGGCTGGTAAAGGCTTCTTTCTACCCCCCACACAGACTTCTGCCAACTGACAGAATCACCACTAGGTTGTCTCCCAGTCTGGTTAACACACATCTATGAGGATGAACTGATCTGAAAGCAGAGAGTCCTTACGTTTCTGTAGGTCTACGAGAAAAGTAATCCTTTCCTTCACACGGTAAGACACAGCAATAGAAAAATACTCTGCAGTGCTACCGTGGAGCTTGCGAGACCTCCTCTGTGGGTCAGTGAGATCCATGGCAGTCCACTCTGCACACAGGGCTGTTTTTCCCGTGCGTGCAGGGCTCCTCCAGAATGGCCTACACACAACACTACTGCTCTCTTGCTCAAAAACAAAACAAAGAAACCTAAACAAAAGGGTAAACGTTTATTTGGAGTTAGTTTTCTGGCAGGTGGTATCGGGCCGTCAGGCAGAGTTCAGGAGCTCCTGTATGGCCGCCTGCTGCTCCGGACTGAGTTGTGCTATGCATTCAGCCCACAATCCTCCAGAAGTCTAGAGAAAAGTGCACACAGTCAGACAGCGATCTTTTCAAGCCTTTAGTAAACAGCATGTACAGACTGCAATGTTGTCCAGACACTCTAGACCTCAACTGGATAATTACTGTAAATCCAAGAAATCGCTTCATTTCTTTAAAGTTCATTTTACTTACAGAAAGTTTTCTTTGCTTCTAAATCAATAAAACTACCCCATGAGCTGGCATCTTAAATCAACCTATATATTGTATGAAGTCAAGATAAGTCATTTATTTACTTATTGTTCTGACAGCATTAAACGCAATCTTTCCCTTCAGATATTCTGAAAATGACCATCTGCTAATACTAGGGGTTCAATATGGTCAAGTTGAAGACCAAGTGTTTGCCTCTGATAGTGGAAACAAATGGGCACATCACAGATGTAGATTACGGCCAGCAGAGCTGCCAACACTGTGATTTACTTGTCCCCTGTCCCTTTCCAGTCCAATTAAACCATCTCACCTGTACTTGGCGAACTACATTGGCCAGGCGTTTGGCACAGGGGTCTTCATGTTTAATGGCCTCATGCATTTCTCCTTCCGCAATTATACTGAATATTTTGGGTAGGTTGGTATTATTTGGGCCAAGAACAATTGGGTGGTTACTGACAAAAGAAAAACAAAGGCCTTTATAAATAAAATGCGCAAAAGGAATTACTCATGATCACATTTCCCTGTGCTCTTTTGTACACAATTATGTGTTCATCATGAGCAAATGTCCTTATGGTCCAGTAAGAAGAAAGCCAGCTCGCTGGACTCAGCACGCCTGCAGTTTCTTCCTATGTAACTCAGGAAAAAACACTTGGTTCATCTTTCAGAAATCAGTTTTAGGGGCCAAACAAGAGAACTAAATGCTTTGTATTAAAACAATGAAGTCCTGTTGTCTCAAGTCTGTAAACCAGCAAATGGGAGGCTGAATGAGAACTGGCTGAAGTCAGCACGGGCAACTTATGGAGGCCAGGTTTCAAAGAAGAGGATTCAACCATGGAGCATTTGCCCAGCACATGCGAGACTCCTGGGTCTGGTCACTATACCACAAAACAGACAACCCCACGACATTACCAAGAATAACATTTGATGCACCGAACAGTTTCAAAGGGTTACTTGCGCATTTCAAGAGTAAACTAGGGGATATACTTTAAACAGGCTTAATGGAAAGAAACCTGATAGTGACTGAGTGGAATTCACTGACAGTCATCACTTCCAAGGAGAGAGCAGATAGCCTGGGGACTGCTATTTCAGACATAGCAAAGTACAGTCTGAGGAGAACACCTCAGTGGGGACACAGTAGTCATGAACCTTAATCAAGCATCCATGAAGGATGTCCTAAAATATTCCAGGAATTCTAATGAATTTATGAACAAACTATACACAGAAATTAACAGTTAAAGCCAAGATCAAAGTCATGGTTAGAGCCTGTGGAGTAAGAGGCTGCAAAGAATTGCTTCCATCCCAACTTTTCTAAAGCCACTATGTTGCTGTAGCTCAAATACCCAGGGCACAAAGCTGATCCTTGGTGACATCACAGCCCAGGGCCAGATTACAACAGCGGCCTGGTGAACCCTTAGAGCAAGCATGTCTGCTAGCCCTGTTTCCTTTTTGAGTCAGGATCTTGCTTAAGTAGGCATGGTTGACCTTGAACTTGTAGTCATCTTGAGCCATAGCAAATATAGTAGGCAAGGAAACAGTTGATGGTAACGTTCTTCAAACAGTATTTGCTAACAAGATCCCACCAAGAACTACAAGTTAGACTTTTATGTACAAGGGCTTCATATACCTTACAGGCAAACATTATTCCAAATACACACAACATACTGCTGGCCATGATGAGGTTCAAGCCCATTGCTTTCTGTGTCAAGGAAAGAAACAAAGCCAGCCTGGGCTTGTGTACCTTTCAATCAGGTCGCACAGGTAACTGAACGTCTGGACAGCTTCTTCTTTATCTTCGTGTAGTGGAAGCCAAGACAACCAATGTGGTAAGACTTCTTCAACGTTTACACAGTCAGGCTTGAACTTCATGATTTTCCCCACTGCGGAGATGCAGTTCTCTGTAGCATTGACATTTTCTTTGGTCTTAGAATCTGCAGACTGAATAACTCTTACCAGCAGTGGAAGTGCTTCTAAAATAAACATGGAAAAAAACACGTCAACTAAACTTCTTGTTGATGCAGATGAATATCAATGTTCCCAACTTTGGTCCAGTTACTAATTGCTCAAGTGTAAGGAAGCCTATGTTCTCGGTTTCACTGTCACAGAACTGTATGTAATGGAAGGATCACTAAGCATGGACAGCCTACACACACCAGCAACCTTCACATTCACGGCCCACACCCAAGGGCTTTGCCTTCAGCACTGCTAACCTCTACTCCACATTAGTGCTTTAAGAAGGGGTGGCATGTGCTTAGATTTCACTCTCTTCCATTCCTATACATGTGAATAAGCAATGACATAGCTTGTGCTGTATGTGAGAGAGGGGAATAACATTTTAAAAAAATTATACAAGATAGGGACGAATGGGTAGGGGAGAACAGAGCAGAAATGGGGACAGAATGCTAGTTGGTTTGGTGAAAATAAAGCTGAGCTAAAAGGCTGCCGAGAATAAAATGCATAAAGGAGAACATAAGTACCTGTACAGAAAGGGCGGTAATTATCTCCACCATATTGTGCCATGACGCCAAGGCCATATGCTGCAGCTTGCCTGACTTCTGGGCTGTTGTCACACACATACTGGAGCATTGGCCTTAAGAAATATTCTGCATACTTAAATGAGGCTGGACTACAGTGTTCTATGACATCATCGAAGATACACAATCCCCATTGTCTGTCTGGCCATGGTCTATGTGGACACTATAAAAGAGATTCCCCTTTAAGTACTAAACACTGGTACAAAAAAAGCGAACAATTCATTATAAACTCTGTTTACAGAATGTACCCAATACAGGGAATAAAAACATATCAACTACTTTTTACAGCAACATCAGAAGAAATACATACATTTAACAACTTCACAGGACAGGACTTGTGTGATTTGTTACAGAATCCCATAATAGGACCATACAATACAGCAAGAACCGACAGGGCAGAAATGTTCCTACACTTACTTTGTAAGGGGGGAAAAAAGGCAGTGGGTAGAGGAGGCAGCCAAGTACACAGTACTGTGCATCTCCTGCTACCCAGGAGGTAGGGCAAGAGCCTCAATAAGCCAGGAGTTAATGACCCCCACCTGAGCCTGGGAACGAAGGCCTGTAGTCCAAGCTGTTTAGGACAAAACAAGAAGATTTCAAGTTCCAGGCCAGTCTGAGCTACTTAACAAGGTTGCATCTCAAAATTGAATAGCAAAATGATTGTGTGTGTGTGTGTGTGTCTGTGTGTGTGTGTGTCTGTGTGTGTGTGTGTGTGTGTGTGTGTGTGTGTGTGTGTGTGTGTGTGTGTGTGTGTGTGTGTGTGTGTGTGTGTGTGTGTGTGTGTGTGTGTGTGTGTGTGTGTGTGTGTGTGTGTGTGTGTGTGTGTGTGTCTGTGTGTGTGTGTCTGTGTGTGTGTGTGTGGAGAAAGCAAGAGGGTGAGGGCTGCCCAGGCTTGTGCAGCCCCAGATTCTACACCCTCCTATCCCATTATAGCCATTACTGTATGTGTGGGAGCAGAGGTATGGGAAATCTACTTGTCATCCTCAAATTATTCTAAAGTATCCAGATTTAAGATACTTAAAAAATCAAGTAGAGGGGCTGGAGAGATGGCTCAGAGGTTAAGAGCACTGACTGTTCTTCCAGAGGACCTGAGTTCAATTCCCAACAAAACCACATGGTGGCTCACAACCATCTATGATGAGGTCTGGTGCCCTCTTCTGTAAAACTGTATGCATAATAAATAAATAAACCTTAAAAAAAAAAAAATCAAGTAGATAAGCTTATTAACCACATGCCACTAGCGTAGACTGTACACAGTAATGAAAACTCTGTTTCTGGAGAGGATATAGAAAACATAGAGGGCAATGCACTAAGCTGGACATACCTCTAAGGCCCACTGTAAATAAGTGTAAGACATTACATGCATCAACAAGGGTTGCAGAACTAGTCAAAGCAGCCCTTGGGTGGTTAACACTTACAATCAGGTTGACAATTAATGGAAGCAGCTGTTCAAACCACGGCAACACCTTTTCTTTGTAGCTACTGAATATCGAGTGTAAAATATCTGACACTTTAGTCAGAATATAAACATCATTATCATCCTAAAAAAGAAACACAACACTCAGCCACATGGGTTAGAAACTGTCTGCTTAGTCTCATCTATAAAATCCAGGAAATGAACACTTCCCCTGTTAGACTTTTGAGAACCTGAACGCTTAAGTGACCCTGAAGGCTGACACTAAGATTCCACCATGGAAAAGCAGTGCAGGTGGCAAGTGCTGTGCTTACTGTAGCTGCCTTCAAACTTATCTATTTGTAGCAGAATGTTTCCTTATTTTTGACTGGGATGGTGGGGGACATGGAGACAGCAGCAGTGAAGACCTAAGCCATGTGAGCACAGCCCACTAGAGGCTGCACACCAGAGATACTGGCTCTGCTCTGCTCTGGTAATCCTAACATATTAGGCTGGATGAGATGAGTGGGAAACACAGTCGGTAAAGAAAGCCGCAGCTGAGCCTGGTGGTGCAGGCAGGCTTGTGATCCCACAGACCTGGGGAAGCTCAGTAAGAGGACCCTGGGTGCAAGTAAATAAAAGGGCTGGCTGGGGATTCCATCCCAAGGTAGAATGCTTGCCTACAATGCACCAAGCTTTGGTGTGTGTGTCAAATGCCTCTGACCACTGAACATGGAAAAACACCACTAGACAGAGATGGTGTTGTAAGCAATGTTTTTTTTTAACATATGCAGTTGATGTGTGAGATTATCGGGGGAAAAAAGAGTTTATTTCAAGTTTTCTATAAATGTCAGATTCTTCTGCCCAAGATAACTGATTCTATCAGAATAGGGTGTATGGACTAGAAAAGGAAGCATTTAAAAATACTTAAGATGCAAATACTCATTTAACTCAAGTCAGGAGTAATTTACCTCATCTTGCAGTGACTCCTCAACCTGTTCATCATAGTCTTCGTCTTGTCTTTTAACTAAAACACACCCAAATAGATGTTTTTAAATGACCACATCAAAAAGCCAGGACTCTGTTCAGAAATGAAAAGTACTGAGTACTTACCTTGCCGCAATTCTTGATTTTTAAAATGTTCTTCAAGCTTGGCTTTCAGTATCCCTCCCAGCTCCTCAAAGTGCTCGTTGTTAAGGCATCCGTCTCCCATCACTTCTATGCACTGAAGGTGGAAAAACACCCACAGCGTGAGAAAAATGATCCTCAGTCATTACCCCTAGTGACTAAGGCCCAAATCAGTGAGCGCACACTTTTAGCTGTACAAAACCTTTCTGACCCATCTTATACGCAAGGCCAGAGCAGATATTATCCACCTCTTTGGATAATATCACCCTAACCTTAACCTACCACCTGCTTCTGGTACCAATGGATGAAAAGGGGAAGAAGGGCCCTTAGGCGCTCACAAGATCTAGACATAAATGGTTTAATAACTGTAATTAGAAGCATCGGTCATTGTTCTGTGATCATAGGAATGCACAGCGACTGCTTGATGCAACTTCAGAATCTATAACTTTCCAAGAATGATTAAGGACCCCTTTTTAATGGTATCTCTCCCCCCACCTGTAACAGCCCTTCGAGTGTAATCTAACTCTCAAAAGCTTACTACTCAACCAACAAAAATACCAAAATTCTAGAACAAAAATTTCCAACATTTTCAGCATAAAAATTATTTACTGTAATATATGGGAAAAATCCTGTAACTCCCTCTAATTTATTCATCAGAGAATTAAACAAACATGCCTTATAAACAGGAGGGAAATAATCAGAAAAAAAATTCACCTTCGCAAAAGAGTGCATTATTTCCGAGAGGACATCTGAGTCAGGCTCCGTGCCGATAGCCTTGATGAGAGCATCACACATGAAGTGCCACATCTGGGTGAGGTACTCGGGACCCCGGACTCGAGCACACTCCAGCAGAAGAGGCATGGACTCTGCTGCTGCTACTCGGACCCGTTTTATTGTTAAGGAAATGTCTCACCCTAGGGACTTAATACAATAATAAGTATTGCAGTGTTCCACTTACATGCTAAGAACACTCACTATGTTAGCAGGAGAGCAGGGGCACGCCCTGCTTTTAGAGTGGGTACAAAGATAGCCAAGGCCTCCCTTCCTGACCGACCTTCCACAGCACAGCAGTATGTCTGGGAACAGTGAAGGACCCTCGCACTGCTCTGCTCTGTAGCACATACAATGGAATCGACAACTCTCCTAAGGAAAGGTTTTTACTGAAGCACTAAGTGGCTCTTCCCTATCTACTATCACCTATAAAACAAAACCCCTGATTATCTCCTCTTAAAAGTGACTCCACAAGCTAGGAGCTAGAGATGGCTCAGCTCCTAAAAGTATTAGTTGCTTTTGCTGAGGACCGGGGTTTAGTACCCTGAATCCACATGGTAGCTCAACCATTCCTAACTCTAGTTCCAGGGAAATCTGCTGTCTTCTCCTGACCACCATGGGCACCAGTATACATGCACACACATATTCATTCAGGCAAAACACTCACATAAAGAAAAAAATTAAATATCAAAAAATAAGTTAACAAACCCTGGGGGCTGGTTAAGATGCCAGGTTTGATGTGTAGGAGATGTGAGCCCACTTCTGGGTAATGCACATAAGCGGTACACAGTCGTGCAATCAGGCAAGCACCCACACTCATGAAATAAAGAAGTGGTTCTACTTCCTCCTTTGGTGTGAGTCACCAGGACCTGTAGAGAACACCACTGACAGAACAAGAGGACTCCTAGGGCTGGGTCAGTGTCCTTTACCTGCCTCATGGAACTCGGTGTCATGGAGATCAAAAAAACCCACCTGTGTTAACTACGCCTATTAGAGACCTGCACATTTCCCAGGATGTCCCTGAGGTATTACTTGCATTTGTATTATGGGAGTCTCTCAGAGAGACGTCAGTGGGTTTCCAATGGGTACCTGTGGACATTTGTTCACAATGTGTCATTCTGTAAAGCTCTTAGTACAGTCACAGTGTATGGTTGTGGATATATGTTACATATTTAATAAAACCTGAATATTGGGGAGAGAGCACACAGTCAAATCCTAGGCAGGCAGCTCAGGAAATTCTTGAACCTTGAATACAAAGATAAACAGCTGAGTCAGTCACCACACCTTTAATCCCAGCACAGGGAGAGCTGAGTGGCTGACCAACACCCTTTATCCGTAACTCTAGAACTACTTCTGTTTCTGTGAGTTCAAGGCTACATGTATTTAATCCTAGCCTGGATGGATGGGTATAGGGGCTTGTAGAAACCCAGAGAGAACAGAAGCTACCAGGAGCGAGGCTGAGGAAGTTAAAAGACATCTGTGGTGCTTCCTCTTTCTATTTCAGCCTTCCCCCCATACTTGGCTCTGAGTCTCATTCGTGATACTACATACGGTGATAGGAATGAATGAATGAAGACACATGTAGACCAAGAACAGGGCCAAATTAGAGCAAATTAACCGTAATGGAGGGAGACTTGCAATTCAGGGAACTCAAGACACCATGGTCTTACTACACCTAGACATAGTCTATTCAGCTGCTGAAGGATATCATCATGGAAATAGAATTTCAGCAGAGGGACCATCAGTTTGACAACCTGTTCAGTGTATTCCACAAAACCTTCCTTTAATTCCTTAGCATAGCAAACCTGAAAGACAAGAAATCAAGGCCCATGTTAATGGCTTCAAAAATACATTGATTTTGTAACTGTTGTTTTACGCAACTAACACCAGACTAGTTTAGCTTTTAACACTGTAAGAACATTTCTGCTCATTTATTCCAATGATATTCTTAGCCACCTACCACAGACCTGACCAAAATAGACAAAATCCACAAAATTCCTTCATTCCCAAAGCCTATACTGAAAATGCTCTGTGAAATTCATACAACACAGGTTTGTGATACTTCTGGGTAAAAGTACTTGCTCTATGAAGCTAATGACTGAGATCCATCTTGGGACTGTATGATGGAAGGAAAAAAAAAAAAATCTCATCTCCTTAGTAAAAGTTACATTATCATACCAACATCTGGCAAGCAGTTGACTTTTCTTCCAGTCCTGCAGTTTTAATACCAAAACTTTGCTGATCTCCGAGGTTCACAAATTCCCAACCGTCATCATCACTCATATTCTCCATGTCCTGGGCTGTTAACAGGGAAGAAGATAAACGTGTAAGAAGAAAACAAGAGAGATGCTGCTACTGCTGTGGCCCAGTGATGGCACTTACTGTCGAGAAGGGCTACTTCAGGCTTAATGGAAGCAGTCTTCATCAGTGGCCCCATAACCACAGGAAGGTACTGCTGGAATTCTTTGCCAAGGATTTTGCACATTCGGGCCCATGCTGAGATCATGTAAGAGATCTGGGGGAAATTTTCAAACAGGCAATGAGTAACTAAGATAGTTAAACCTGTAGTGGGATTATGCTGGTAATGTAAATATTTGTCCCGCCTATGAGTTTAATAAAAGCTGATTGGCCAAAGGCAAATAGGAAGTGTGGGCGCGGCTACCAGACTAAGAAAACTTGAGAACATCTCAGAACAGAGACAGATGCCAAAGTCTTGGGAGCTGCCAGGAGATGCAGAGGAAATGCTGCTCTGAGAAAAGGTACCAAGCTGCACTGATGAACAAGACAGGTTGAGTTCAGATAAAGGAGTTAGCAAATTATATGCTTGGGCCTTAGGTCAATCTGTAAAAATAACACAAATGTCTGTGTGATTCTGTGGGACTGTGGGCCTGAATCTCTATTTCTGTAGACCAGAAAGTCTGGGCAGAAATCATTCACAACATAAAGCCATGTTCTCCATCTTGAGGTAACAGGGAGTCACTGAACATGTTCACATATTCCCAAAGTACTCAGAATGTTCCAAATCAGCATTCTGGTGCCTGTGATTTTCACAATGAGACAGAGCTAGAGGGTGAGGGAGGCTTTTCTACATTTTCTTCCCTCTTAGTATCTGTATCACTTAACTGAACTTCATGCTTTCCTTTGGTAGGCCCTTCCCTTCCTATTACAACTGAGTAAAATCCTGTTCTGCACGTTTATCACATATTCATTATCCACTTCTATGTTAATGCACAGCTAGGCTGACTCTATTTCTCCTTAATATTGCTAACAGAGGTGCAAAACCATGGACTTAAGAGTTACCTGTGGTAGGATATGGAGCCCTCTGAGCATATGCCCAGGAGGATAGGCAGGTCATATAGCAATATGGTACAACCATTTTTTTTTGAAGACAGTCTCACTGTGTAGCCTTGACTGATCTAGAACCATTTATGTACACTAGCCTGTCCCGCTTCAGGGTTGGGCATGGGTTATTATGACAGACTTTAGTCCTTTGGGGGAGGGGGGCTTCAAGAAAGGGTTCTTTGTGTGGCTCTGGTTGTACTGAACTCAGAGATCCACCTGCCTCTGCTACTTGAGTACTGGGATTAGTGTGCCACCATCTCCTCGACAGACTTTAGTCTTTTAAAAAACCTCCACATTGATTTAACATTCCCAAAGTCAGTAAATAAGGGCTCCTCACTCCCCATATCCTCTAAATTAGTATAATCTAGAATGTTGTCATTGTTTTCTTGATAACAGCCATTCTACCTTGGGTAACATGAAATATCAATAGTTTTAATCTGTATTTTAATTGTAAAGTCCATCCATTCCACAAATGCGCTGTGGCTAGCTATTTTCTCACTCTAAATTTCCAATATGAAGATGAACACCTATGATCCTCCACACCCTCCTCATAGTTCCTCGCTGTCCCTGACCTATCTACATGGAGATAAATGCTACTGATTCACATGCTCCCACTCAGTAAGAAAGGAAAACAGAGGTGTTTTGCCTTTGCACAATGGTGCTCCCTTTTAAGTGATGAGAAATAATTATAGTAAGTTAGGTTATTCAGTGCCTTGTCAGAGAATGACATTGTCAACACTGTCACGATTAGGACCACTATTGATGCCACTATGGATTGTGTGTAAATACCCACTGAGAGAAACATCAAGGAAGAGGCCTAAGATTCAACCAGGTATGTGCACACACAGAATCTACACATCTGCTCATGCAAGAGGGTATGGAGAGTGGCCACATGTCCACATGTCCATGGAGGGCTGAGACTGCTGGGTATTCGTGTCTCTTCAAACAAGAACAAGTCAATGGCGAATGGCCTAGAGACACCCAACAGAAAGCTTTGGTTAGGTAGTTGATAAATGAACATTTGAGAATGATCTGAGTTGTAAGTCTGTAGGAAAAATCTACAGTACAACTTTGAAGGCACTGCTCCCAAGTACAGAGCAGAGCCTTCAAAAGCAACAAACCTGAGACTCAGAAAGCAGGAACACCAACATGGACTGAGAAGGCCTGGTTCCAGAACAGCCTGTGACCAATGCCTTTAGGACCAGAGACTAAACTAAGAACATCTGTATGAAGCTGTCACTCATTTTAAAATTAAAAACTCTTGGGCTGGATATAGGGCTCAGCGGTTCAGAGCACTTGTTTTTGCAGCAGACCTGGATTTGATTCCCAGGACCCACAGGGTGGCTCACGGCTAACAATAGGCATGCACAAAGTGAAGCAAAATGAACAAGCAACAAACAATGCATAGGGCACATTTAGCGAACTGCTTACCTGAGGGTCATCATCTTCCATGTCATTGAAGTCTGTCTGGGTCTTCAACAACAGCTGCATCACATCTGATGCATCCTGCATGAACTAGAAAATATGGGGGGAGGGGAGAATCATCCATGTATTAATGCATATCTCACCAGAACACTTATTCTTGCTACCCAATTTCTCTTCTTTAATAAAATGGCAAAACAGTAACTATTGCCCTCCCCCAGGCCCCCTGACACCAAAACACACCTGTATCCAGGGCTAGCAAGATGGCTCTGGGTAAAGGAGCGCCAAGCCAAGCCTGACAACCTGAACTCCAGCACAGAGTCCACAGATGGCAGCGGAGCACTGGCCCCCAGTTATACATCTGACTCTCACATGCAAGCTGTGGTAGCCCTCACCCTCCTAACAAAGGTTAAAAAGGTTTTTCTTAAAACTCTGCCTTCCAGGCTGGAGAGATAGCTCATCAATTAAGAGCACAGGCTGCTCTTCCAGAGGACCCATTTAATTCCCAGTACCCACATGGGAGGTCACAAATGTTTGTAAACTCCAGCTCCAGAGGATCTGATAGCCTCACACATACATAATGAAAACAATATACCAATGGACATAAAAATAAATAAATAAATCTATCTTCCTTTTGGATCTGTCACACAGATAAATTATTCAGAAAAATTCTTATTGGTATTGTAAAGCTAGCATAACACTCTTTCTAAGAAAACATATTTTCAATTAAAGGTAAAAAAGCAAGAATTTCTTATAGCATTAAAATTTAGTTTACAAATAATGTTATTAAGAAGTAAAATTTAGTTCAAATCTAGGGAGAAAATTTTAGGTTGCTTTATGGAAGTCAATTACATAAAGACTTTGTATGATTTCTATTTGACTACAGTTTTGTCAATTTCCATTGTAATCAATCAGGCAGTGTTTCAAAGCTAGTGTAAAGCCAGACATGTAGAACATGAAACACTAACAGTTTGGTCGGGCTGAGTCCCAACCAAACTTACCACAAGGTCATGGCCTTGGAAATGGTAAAACAAAGATTCAATGCTGTCAATGGTAAGAGTCAAAATGAGAAAGTCAATGAGAAACTGGAATGGTGGGACGTGCCTATAATCTCAGCATTCAGAAGGCCTTACACTATTTTTGAAAGCATTGAATGCACATAGCCTCAGCAGCTTGCTGGCTCGATTCTAAGCACATGTTTAAATGAAACCATGGTGTGAGCGCCAGATGACTTTCATGACACAGACTGCATGGTGGAAGGGAAAAGGACCAAGAGTCCTAACCCAGAGCCAGGACTTCAATCCCAGCATTCGGGAGGCAGGGGCAGGTGGAATTCTGAGTTTGAGTCCACCCTGATCTACAGAGTTCCCACACAGTTAGGGCTATGCAGAGAAACTGTCTGTCTGTGTGTGTGTGGGTGGGGTGGGGGTGGGAATCAGACAAATAAGAATCCCTACTACAAATGAAAAACATAGGCAATTATGTATTTCTTTATAAAACAGAATGTGTGATGGGAGGTAAAGGAAAAACAAAACAAACCCAGCATTCAGAGAACCATTTACCAGACAAAAAAAAAACTTCCTTCAGTAGCCTCAAGGGCTCTGAAGCCAAGCTACAGAAAGCAAATCTAACAACACAAACACCTACTTTTTCCTTCCCAACTGCAAGGCCAATGAGGCTGATACATTCGATAGTCTTCCCCCTTAGAAGCCTCAGTTCCTTCTGGACTGCATTCTCAACAATGTGCTTCAGTGATGGCATAAACAAGTCATAGTAGGGAACAAATTTTTCTTCTGCAGTATCTGCAACTGATGCAATGGATGTCACAACTTGTTCCAAAACTAACTTGGTGCCTTTCTGAATCAGCTGGAAGGAGACAGGAAAGGATCCACTTCAGTCACTAATGAATCTCTCAACCCCTTACCTTCCAGAACTCACAGGACACAGCTCTGCTCTACCTTAGAGAAAAAGCTTATCTTCTGCTTACTGATTTAAATATTCTTTTTTTCTCTTTAGATATATGTATTATATAAACACAAATGTGCATTTCAACATTGAAAATTCAAACTCTGAAATACCCCATATTTCTGGTCCCACATATTTTGCAGTGATACAGATATTTTTAACAAAAGATATCTTTAACAAAACAAACCCCCAGAAAATGGAAACTAGGCAATGTAACTTCACCTAGGTTTTCCCACCAGACCTTGTGGTTTCAGTGGCTCTAATCCTACTTTCAAGTGTAAAAGAACCAAGAAACAACCCAATCAGATGCAATGTTTTTAAAAGGAGCTACGGTAAAGTTTTACTGAAGGAAAACTTCTTGGTTTATTTTCACCAGTCTGTTCTGGCATGCTTTTCTAATAAGATCACTTGGGTCAATGATGGCCAGTGTGCATACTCTGTAGTATTTTCCACATGCTGTGCCCAATTCAATGTTATTGCCACTGTAGTGATGGACACCAGTTTAGTCAACATGGCAGTGCATTCTATTTCAGATTTCCTCAGAGCTAGGCAGTTGTTGGCGAGGATAACCAATTTCACTTTGCCTTGTCTGATCATCTTCAGCATCTGTTTGTATTCCAGCACGTACTTTCCACTTTTCATAACAAGTTGGAGCCTAGAGTTGATCGACTCCAGAGACTTTTCCGTCTTCTTTGCGGCCACCATCTTCAGGCCTTAGGTGCGGGACAGCCCCCAACCAAGACCAGCCATCAAGAAAGGCTGATTTATATAATTTATCTTATGCTGCTGTCCTACTGTCACTGAGAAAATCCCTTTTGGAGACTTGTTACACCAGCCCGTATTTGGAGATAGCAACTCAGGCTACACCCTAAGTCACTGTGTAGTCAATGCTGACAAACTCCTGATCCTCCTTCCTACAGCTCTGAGTTACCTTGCCAGGCCTACCATTCCTTTATGTTTCTGATTCAGCTCTCCTGGGACAGCCCCTCTAGGGAACTCCGCTTTCCTCTTTCATGACCCCCTTGCTTGCAGCAGAGATCTGACCAGTACAGACTTCTCCCTGTCTGTTGGCAATAGTCTACAACGTCTCTACTGAGAACTGGTCAGTTCTCTAGAGTCCCTTCATTTCTCTTGTCAATGGCAACAGCTTGACTCCTAGGCTACCCTAACAGCTTTCAACACTATGTTCCTCCCAGTACGTCTCAAACAAAACCCCACACATGGAGTCCAAACCCACTTGCTAATAAACCATGTTGGTGTGTCCATCTTCAACATGACTTTGTCCTTCTTCAGACATCTTCCTATTTTATTTGCCTGCTGTGCTGACACTGAATGCTCAGACCTTTGCTTTGCCTTTACTCTTCCAGCCTTACTCTCTAATGTCACCAGTGTACACTGCTGTCTAGGATGGGTTTGTCACTGTGGTCCATAGACTTCCGTGACAGTGACTTCATGGCTATTGAGTCCAACAGAATAAGAATCCTTTATGGTTAGTGTTCAGCATTCATTTCTTTCTCTGGGACAGGGTCAAGGTTGGCCTTAAGCTTGTGATGTTCTTGTTCCAGTCTCCCAAGTGCTAGCTAGCACCTGTGCTTCTGTGCCCAGCTCATTTTCACAACAGTAAACTACTCTCAGTCCTTCTGCAGGCCTCTCATAGCCAACAGTGTGAAAAGCATGCTGCTGTTGTCTCTCAGCTGTTTTCCTGCAACAGAAACTGTTGCTATTTCTGTAACTGTCCACTGTAGTGGCAAACTCATAATCCCAGAAACTGGGAGGTGGGCACAGAAAGGCCAGAAACTCAAGGTTACTGTTGGCCACAGAAGCAAGTAAGGCCACCCTGGACTTAATGATTCATTGACTCAAAAGCAAACAAAATCATAAAGAAAGATTAGTCTGGTTAGATAGACAACTAATTGTCTCTGCCCTCCCCTCAGCCCCTGCAGTCCATACACTGATTAACTTTACTACTTGCTAATGCCTCTAAACCAAGCCAAAATTACTGCATAGATTCATAGCATGGAGTGTCTTTCTCCTCTCTTTAGCTTTCTGTCCCATGGTCTTGTTGCAAATGCCTCCATCTCAAGGCCTTACCCATCTAGCCAATCTCATCTCCTATGCAGAGGCTCTGACTATCTTGAACTTACCTCCTGAAGTTTGAGGACCATAATGGAATGCAGATGCTTCACTAGGTTATCCAAGTATGGGATGAGCAGTGACTTGGGACAGTCTTCAGTGAAGTTAATGAGAGCGGCCGCAGCGTGGGCTTGTACCCTTTGGTTGCCTTGGTCTTCCATGGTTTGAAGCAAAGCTGCAATCACCTGAAAAATGAAAACAAGTGTTTTGAGATGTGCACCCTCTCTGTGAAGGGTAGTTGAGGACTTGTTACCTACCTTCTCATGAAATTTCTTCTGAAAACCAGGTGCAAAATCTGTAGCCATCTGACCCACAGCATTGCAGGCTGCATACCGGACTCTGGGGTGCTGGAAGATGTTCCCTTTTGTTAGCAATGGCAACAGACTCCATATGAAACTAAGACAATGATTATAAAATATTTATTGGTACTTACAGGATCCTGGAGGAAAAGCAAGACAAAATTTACAATCTCATTTAGAATTCCTTCCATCTGCTGATGGCATCCTTCACCAATGGCTGATAAGGCCATTAATCCTGCATGCCGGTATTTCCAGTCAGCTGTGAAAAAGAATTAAACCCAAAAGAACAGTAATTAGCCCCTCATTCTTATACTAACTTTAGTAGACAAGTGTAAAAATTATTCTTAGTTGGGAAAGAATATTAAAATCCTTCCTATGACCATACCACCCTGAAGGACCCCAGTCTTGTTTGGCCTCACAGACTATTCAGGGCCTGGCCCCATTAGAACAAATGTCACATAGATGTAGAAATTTAAAAAATGGACTTTTACCTAACTGGGCTAATGTCAAATAGACATAGCCTTGCTAGATGTCTACCCCAAGTCAGTCTTCAGCTTATTATCATCCACCTCACACTTTTGCTAATGCAGTTGACAGGTGCATCATCATACCTATATTACTGTCTTGACTACCAAGAGCAGTATTTCATATGGCCTTCTCTTCCAAAAAAATTAAGACGTTTTCTGGGTTGGGACCATAGCTTGCTTCGTGGCAGAGTGCTTACCTTGCCTACTATACACAGGCTCTGGGCTTTATCACAGAGCAAATAAACAAAAACATAAAACAATTTTTCTTACAAGATTCACTGTAAGCAACAAATTCTGGGACTTTCATGCCACAAACTACCATGTTTACGGGTTAAAGACTAACTGATGCCCACAATCACAAATCTTTAAGAAGCCAAGAAGAAAGATGTTCTTTTCCCTAAAATTTATTGCATAAACCTTATTTGTATTCTAGTGTTAATAATGGCTAGCTGTTTACTTTAGTGAACTGCATCCACATATTTGCCTTCTGGATTTATTAAATATAAAATACAGCTGGGCATTGTGGTACACAACTTCAATCCAGCATTCTAGAGGCAGTGGTTGGGGGATCAGAGATTTAACTAACCAGCTTTAGCTACACAAAGATCTACAAGATGGCTCCCAGGTAGTGGCCTGTCACCAAGCCCAATAGTCCCTTGAGCTCACATGGTGGAAGAAGAGACTTCCGTGAGTTATGCTCTGTGCCTACATGTGTGCTGAGACACATATTCATCCCAACACATAATTAATCACCCTGACACTTAACTAAGTAAGTATAATTTAACTTTAAAAAATTGAGAAATGAAGGTCAGGGAAATTGTACAACAAAGCAGTATACAATATAATCATCTTTTTAGATTAGTAAATAATGTACTACTGCTCTCCACCCGTTTTAGTGCTTCCAGGGTTCTCATATGCCACATGCTCTCTACCCAATATACATCCCTGATCCATTTCTAAATATTCCTGTTTATTAAATTATAGTAATATAGGCTATGTAGCTTCAAATTCTTTGTAGAACAAGGTGAGGTACATGTAATTGCATATGATTATACTAAAGTAATAGTAAGGGATGGTTTAGTATCCAAGAATGCCAAAGTCCTTTCTCAAGGGTTTTTACTAGGTCAAAGCCATTTCCTTAATATTCTTTCATTCTCCCTCTGAAGAACAAAATACAGCATGCTAGAGATTATAATGTGTGATATACTAAAGAACACAAGTCCTCACCTAGGGATTTAAAATATTCACATACGTGCAGAAACTCCTGTCATTCTCCATTGGCTTTAACAAGCCGTTCTTTACTGTAACAGTGCTTCTAGCAAGGCCTGGGGGTGCATGCAGCCTTTACTTACAGCACCCAGGAGGAAGAAAGGTCAGCAAACTCGGTCCACTGGCAAGAGTCAGGCTTCCCAAGACTACATAGTAAGACTAACTCAACACATGTGCTACCATATCCAGACTGCAACGTTTTTAATATCTCTGGGCTTCACCTTTCCACAGTAAAAATTCAAAAGTAAAATTTATTCTTCCTAGCCACCCTTCTAAGTTAAATATAGTGTGATAGTGTGGTCAGGTGTGGTGGCACAGCCCTTCCATCTTAGCTTTTGGGAGGCAGAGGTAGGCACATCGCTGAGTTCCAGGCCAGCCAGGGCTACACAATGAAACTCTATCTCGAAATAAAATTTAAAACTATTTAGTAACTCATATAGTCTAGGGTTAAAACCAGCAGTGGGTCAAAGCTGCCAGGCCTGATAATCTGAGCTTGAACCCAGGACCCAGGTGGTGGAGAGGACTAACTCTTACAAGTTGTGCACAGATCCTGCACACAAAGATGCTAGTGTGCATATGTAAGTACATGTGCATGTGTACACACAGCCTAACAGGAGTAGAGCACCGGGGAGACACAGCATCACATTACTAAGCAGATGGATAGAGTAAGGGGGCTTTCAGAGTTTTTTTTCTTTTTTGTTTGTAGGATTTATCATTTCTCCCCATTATGATACAAATTCTAGAGAAAAAAAAGTATCTTCAGCATTCTAGTAAAACTTTGAGAGTCTTGCATTTAACTTGACATTGAACTATGACCCTCCTGATAGGCTCCCAAGTGCTGCAGTTACAGGGATGTGTGGCCATTCCTGGCTCCTGAAAAGATATTCTTTAGCTTTAGACTGAATAGAACTCCACAGTTAACCTAGCAGGTCTGTCAGAGCTTAAGCACAAGCTTCAGAAGGGCATATCCACCACTGTACTATCTCAAGAATTGGCAGCTTACGGTTTTGAAGCATTTGCATAATGTGTTCCTTGATCATTGGCAGAACGAGCTTTCCACCAAGTCCACAGGCCATCCGGTCCAAGGCACTCTCACCAGCAACTGCGTTGCTAAACACAACAAAATAGTATGTTCAACACAATTAGAATAAGCCAAAAAAAAAAAAGTTATGAGCCAAAAATCCTTTAGGTAGAGGAAAGCAAAACTCAAAAACTGTATGCTAAAATAGGGGTGGATGTTGAGGCCTCCAAGGCAAGTACTCCATGGCTGACTTACACTTCTAGCAATCTAATAACACTCTATCATAGTTCTATCCTATTGTCCGGTTCTTATTTTTCAAGAATTAAGTAAAAGCAACCACTGAGGGAAAAAAACCATGTTTATCTCTCTTCCTAGAAATACATTCAACTCACCTGTACCAGATGGTAAACAATTAAACAGGAGCTTAGAACCAGCAGGATCCCTATCACTGTGAGCACATCTGTGTCTGAGATGAGGTCTCAGGATGTTCCCACGCTGCATAAGACCAGAGGGATGCTCCTCCCTCAAGCTCCCAGGTGCTAAGACTGGGGCAGCACACATTTCTCAAGAAAGCATGCACAGGCACGCACAAAGGCACACGTGCTGTGGAGTATTACTTTAACTGACAAAGATATGTTACTTGTTTTTGCAATTATCTGTTTAATTATGTGAAGATGTGTTGCATTTGTTTTGATCTTGCCTCCAAGGTACCTGATTGGTCTAATAAAGAGCTAGGCAGCCAATAGCTAGGTAGAAGAATAGACTTGACTGGCTGGCAGGCAAAGAGAACAGGGTGAGGAGTAGAGAAAGAGGGAGGTGCCCTGGGCGGGCACACACGGAGAAGCAGTGCAAGTAAGAGATAAAGAAGGGAAGAAAAGGTAAAAACCCTCAAGGTAAAAGTAAACAGGCTCATTTAAGTTAGAAGAGCCAGCCAGAAATGCCTGAACTAGACCGTGATTTGGAAGCTGGTTGATGGCCCAGGAAAAAAAAGCCTACAGGTACCTATACATGCACACACACACAGATAAAATCTTATTTCTAGGAAACAGGCTGCTCAAAGGCAGGCACACACCCACACCCACATGCGTACACTTGCAGGGGTGGGGTGTGGGGTGGGCCGTGTGGGGTGGTGAAGGGGTGGGAATTTTATTTGCAGAAAAAGCAGTGTTTGGTGGGCTTTAATCCCAGGAGATGAAAGCTGGTGGATCTGAGTTAGAGGCTAGCCTGAACTACAGAGAGTTCCAGGCCAGCCAGGACTACACAGAAAAACCCTGTCTGTCTCAAACAACAAACACAACAAGAATTTACTAACACTTATTTATAGCAGCACTAAATCTGAGAGGTGCTCCCAGGCCGGCAGAGACAAGTAGCAACAAGTTAGGGAAAGTGATGTGGCCAAGCCCCGCTCTGCTCACCAGCTAAGTCCTGGTACAGCATTCACGCCTGAAAACACAGCACACATTGGAGATGAGTCTTTGGGGGAAGTAATTTTAGTTCTTTCTAGAGAACAAGCCATATAGTGAGTGTGATGAGCTAGAAAGAACAAGAAAAATGACGTGACCCTGGACAAACCTATCAGCACTGACTTAACATTTTGGATTGACTCTGCCATTCAAATCCATATTCTTGGGGCTGGAGAGATGGCTCAGTGGTTAAGAGCACTGACTGTTCTTCAAGAGGACCTGAATTTGATTCTCAGTATCCAGGTGGCAGCTAACAACTGTCTGTAATTCCAAGATCTGACCCTTTACACAGTTATACATGCAGGCAAAACACCAATTACATAAAATAAAAATTAATATTAAAAATGCATATTTTGACACCCTTGCATCACTATGAAATTAATCTTACATGAAAATGTGGTGCTTCCTGGGAAGTTGTGTTGAAGCTAATTCTAAGTGAGCTCTAGTTTTACTAACACACACACATACTCACTCACTCACTCACAGAGAGAAAGGAGGAAAGAACCTTAAATTTATTTGTTGAAGAAATGCCCAGCCTAATATAAACACTTCTATTGCCATCGGTACTTTTCCTAAATAATAAAGATTTGTTTGTACTCCTATTTACTAGTTTTAGGAACATTCATTAAAATTGTAAATCTTACTAGCACAAGTTATACACAAAAAATACCTATAATAGCAAAAGGCATCTAACAGAAAGGCAAGTTTTAGCCCCAGTTTACAGACCCTCAGAGGACACTCTCCTCCATCCACCCAGGACAGGTGTATGGTTACCTATCGAAGTCGTCATCTTCTAGTTCGTCAGCATTTGCCCAGTCCTCGTCTTCTTCTAGATCAACCATCATCGCCAACATCTGAGGAACTAAAGTCAAAGTTAACTAACGCCTCAAGATCAAACTTATTTTATCAATAATCACATTTCCAGTCAGCCCTCCCTCCACACCACACCACAGGCTTCAATCCTTGTCTTAGGCAGCACACTCATGGCAGGTGGTCCAGTGAAGAAAGCATGTAAATGTAATTACATGGCAATGTAAACCTGAGTGGAAGCTACTGTAGTAGGATTATGCTGGTAATGTAAATATGTGTCCTGCCTATGCGTTTAATAATTTAAAAAAAGCTGATTGGCCAAAGGCAAACAGGAAGTGTGGGTGGGGCTACCAGGCTAAGAAAATGGGGAGCAGACAGGCACAGGAGCCAGACAGATGCCACCAGAGAGAGATGGAGACACAGAGGAAAGAAGCTGAAATGCTGCTCTGAGCAAAGGTACCGAGCCACATGGCTGAACAAGATGGGTTGAATTCAGATGAAGGAGCTAGCAAATTATATGTTTGGGCCCTAGGTCAATCAGGGTAAAAATAATAATATAAGCCTGTGTGTGATTATTTGAGGCTAAGCAGGGCAGAGAGTGGGTCTGAACCCTTGGTCCAGGCCCAGAAAATCTGGTCCAGAACCTTTTACAAGCTATACACTGTGAAGGATATCAGGGACTAACTATACAGGCTGTCCAGGTAGTGTCTTATTTAAGAGGACATCAAAAAGTTTTTACAAAATACTAGCTGTTCTATAGTGGGACTGAGTGCCTGTGAATGCTGACAGGCTTTGAGTTCTGTCAATCACTCCCATGACCACCAGGGCACAGCGGCACATGTCCCCAAAATCTGTCTTGTTTTCCTCCCCTCCAGTTCTGACCTCTGGCAATAACTGTTTTCACCATCAGGTCCTCCTCTGAACTTCCTAGGTCACACTGTGGACGTTCAAGAGGCCTGTCTTAGCTCTCTACCTTTTCCAGCATCACTTGGTACTGTCAACTCTTAGTAAGACATATTTCATAACGACTCATTCTTGCTTTTATTGAGACTCAGTAATGCTAAGCCAGAATCCTGTCTTGTGATTTTCCCATTTCTAGATATCAAAGCATCTTTTCTTTTGTTTGGTTTTTTAAGCTTATGGTTTTGTTGATGTTGAGACAGGCTCTCTCTCAAGTAGCCCAGACTGGCCTGCAATAATCCTACTAGTTTGAACTTTGTCTTCTGACAAGTAAGTGGTTGATAAAAAAAAATTCTGCTTTAGTATTTGTAAATACAACAATGTTTATATTTCTCCTAACTAGATCTTTAAAATTTCCCCCAGCAAACCTTAACATATAAAACCTACATTTGGGTCTTTCATCAACCCTAAATTATTTTTCAAAAGATCAGGGGTTAGGATTTTTCTTCTACAAAAATAAACAGTTGTTCCAATACCTCTGAAAAATTATTTTCCAGGTCAGATTTGTTTCCATGTGAGCCATATGCTCTGGCTCTCCCTATTCCACCTACTCAGTGCTGATACTTGCACTGTATAGAAAATCCTATATTTTCAGCAGTATGTTCATCTAAACTATCTGACTGTGTTCCTTCACACAAATTTTGGATCATGTACTAGAATCAGCTTACAATTCTGACTGAAATAGTTTTGCGTTTTAACTAGATTTAACACAAATCCTAGCAGATTTATTCAACATTTTGCCACATCACAAAAGTATTTGAAAAGTTTTGACTTACTAGTCTGTGCAACAATGTTGGTATGTTTTCTTAACATAGCAGCTGCAGTCTCAGACAGGGTCACAATCACTTCGAGGGCAAGCTGGCGCTGCATATTATTTAGATTAGTGTCTCCACACAACTACAAAGACAAATTTGTATACAATTAGTAGTTTAGATGTTTACTCAAGCCTAACAGAACACTTATTGAAGGATTTAACTTGCCTTTAGACTTAGCTGTAGAGTTGCTTCTAAGTGAGGGCGCAAATACTTCGGAACAGTATCCGCAATCTCAACAAGCGATTTCAGGACCGAATCATCATTCTGGTAGCATGAGTCATTGACAGCCTACAAATGATAAAACAATAAACAAATGGTATATGATCAAGGCTCACCTTGTGATGTGATGCTTCATTAGCCAAAACATTCCTCAGAAGCACCAACTAGTTGACCAATGCAATTAGGCAAATACAAATGTTCTCCCTAGAGTCAAAAGGATACCTTTCTTTTGAGGAATGTTAGACACAAAATAACCTTAAGCACAAGTCATGGGAAAAGCAAACCAAAACCACAATAAAATGGCATCTTGACTGTAAAAGTGTCTTAACAACATCAAACACTGGTTAAAACCTCTGGAGAACATAAGTCAGTAGAGTCACCATAAAAACTGCATGGAGACTTCTCAAATAAAAAAACACTAGCGTACTATTATAGTCTAGTCACCCCATCACTAGTCGCACACACACACAATTAACTAATATATATTTTTATATATTATAACTAAAGAAGTTAAAATTGGTATGTGAGGCATCTTCTATAATCACAGCACACAGAAAGTAGAGGAAGGAGGATCAAGAGTTCAAGGCCAACCTTAGCTAAAAGACCTTCTCCCCCCAAACCAACAAACTCTAGGTAGATTCTGATAACAATGACACCTAAGGATGTCTTCTGCAGTACACCGGATATCCCTACCCTCAACAAAGTCAGTGTGTGAAAGGGACACCTGCATTGCACATTTACTGTAGTCTATTCAATAACTAAAGTGTGGAGTTATCATACAGCCAACATAAATGAAACTGAGCAGCAATGAGGTCTGAAGATGTGGGTCAGTGACTAAAAGTCCATGCTGTCCAATCATGAGGATGGCAGTTTGAACCCTACACCCACACTGGCAGTCACAAACACCCGTGACTCCACCATAAAGGAACCTTACATTCTCTTCTAGCCTAGGTGAGTACTCATGTGCACAGAAATTAAATCTTAAACCATGTTTTAGTCACAATAGTCAAGAAGCAAAGGCAGGAGGATCTGTGAGTTCCAAGACAGCCTGGTCTACAGAGTGGTAATTCTCTGGTGAATCTCTGGCTCCAAAATATGCACATTGAGATTCATAGTAGGAGCAAATGCAGTTATAAAATAGCAATGGATGATGAACTGTATTAAAATGTCACTGCAAAGGCAGGTTGAGAACTACAGATGTGGAGGCTTATAGGCCAGGCAGGGCTATGTAGTTGGACCCACATGACAGAAAGAAGCTAATCTAATTCTCTTCAGCTATCTTTACACACAAGGGGGTGGGGGACGAACACATTTGTCTAAAAATAAAATCAACAAAACAAAATCACCTCCTTCTCACTTTATGTGACAAGTGCAGAAGAGTAGTAGTTGTCAGAGGCAAACGTTGTGCAGGAGACGGATGGGGACAATGGCTAATGGGCAGTGTGTATCACTGAATAGAGGACTAACTTGTAGTGTTCTATAGTAAGTAGGGAAACTGTGGTTGACAACTAATTGATGACATCTGTTAGTTCAAAACAGTCAACAAGAAAGATTTTCAATGTTCCTAATGCAAAGCAATAAATGACCAATAGGTTTGCCAATTACTCTGATTTAAAGACTAATAGTGTTATGTACTTAAATGTCACGCTGCAACATGTCTGCCTTCTAAGTACTGACATGCAGAAGCAGGCTGCCTCCCTCAGCCCAATCTTCTGACCACTATTTCCTAAAAAATACAGCTACTTATACAGCACTTTCCTCTGCTAGGTATTAGAAGCAACAGATTTCAAGTACACAAGAATACAAAAGGTCATACGCAAATTCAATAGCTTTTTAAGGTAAAGGACTTTGGTGTCTGCTCTTATCAGTTCCCACCTTAACTTTGAAGACAGCAGCATTTCTCACCGAATCTGAATGCCTTTGAGTTAGAATGGCTATCCAGTGAGCTCGCTGGCTCCACTGAGTCTCTGCCACTGTGGTGGTAGGAAACAAACTTAGGTCCTCACGCCTACACTGTAAGCAATTTACTCGCTGAGCCAACAGCCTAAGCCTCATGTCAGGATCTTTCCAACAGTAAAAGCAAAGTGGTGCTTGATTTACCAATGCTGTCTTTATCTGCCCAGTTTTAGCTATGTGCAACTCATTGGATAGTCTTCTTCTAAGGTAGTTGTACCTAAGCACTTGCTTGCAGAAAAGTATTATTTTGCATTTTATTTCTTCTTCACACTTAGAAAAGGCATATATATATATAAGTATATATATATTGGCATTTTTATAATGTACTGTACAAGGGAGTTGTGCCACATATGATTTTATTTCAGGGCAATACCTATTTGCCAAAATGCAGGTGGTTGGTGTTGGACTAGACTGAGAATCACTACAGTACCCACACCTATCTCTGCTTTGTGACTAAGGCAGAATACTGACTTGTATTGCGACAGCTTATGATGTGTGGCTGAGTGTATAAAGGCTCTGTGGTCCTGTTACCACTTTCACTTCTTAGGACGGTGCTTGTGGAAAAGGTTGCTCCTTCCGCCTTAGTTTCTCCATGTAAAGAGGACTTAAACCTCATAGACTACTTGGTAATTTAGTAAGAAATGCATAGAGTACCTCTACATTAATAGTTAGAAACATTTTCTAACTATTAAGAACTAAAGAAGCCTTTTAGGGTTAGACATACAGCTCAACTAGTGTTGGCCCAGTATGCAGGAAGTTCTGTATTTCATTCCCAACACCTCATAAAACTCATGTCAATTCCAGGACTTAGGAGACGAAGTCATGAGGATGATCAGAGAGGTTCAGTCATTCTTGAGTACTTCACATGTCAGAAGCAAATACAGGCTACCTTAGATATTCTCTTAAAAAATAATCAACAAAAATAACAAAATTATTCTCCTAGTCTTTCAACAGCACTCAGGATTTTGAGGCAAAGCTATTAGACCCTGTCTCAAAAAAAACCTTTCAAGGGGCCAGCCAGAGAATGGCTCAGCAGATAAAGGTGCCTGCGGCTAAGATTTGCAATTTGAGTTCAATCCCTGAGATTCAGAGTGAAAGGACAGAATGAATCTTCCTTCCCATCTGTCTTCTGATGCCCACACATCAATCAGAAGCCCTTTCAAAGGCAGTACACAGTCTCTGTGGGTATACATCTCCAGGCTCACCGCTGCGCTGTTAAAGCGACACTTACAATGAACACTGACTAGACTATATAAAGCAACAAACTAAAAAAGCAACTGGTAAAAATTTCATCTTCTGGAATCCAACATGAGGTAGGATTATCTATTCAAAGGTGTTTTCTTACCTGTAAGAATCCAGGCAGCAAGTCTGCAAAGTGTTTGAACAGAGCAACATTATGCTCGTTGGCAAGTATGAAGGCAGCTGTAGCCCTGGCAGACAATGTCCGGATCTGGAAGGAGGTGGTACGAGGTCACATGTGAGAATGTTTTGGCAGGCTCAAGCTGAAGCTTCAGTGAATTCAGCAGCATTTATATTTTAAGGTATAAAACTAATAAGGGGTGGGTGCTGACAAGATGGCTAAGAGGGTAACAGTGCTTGTGGCAGAAGCCTGATCCCCGGCACCCACATAAAGGTGGAAAGGGAAAACAAAAACCAACTCCCAGAAGTTGCCCCCTTTTTGTTAGCATGGGCATGCCAATGCTCACATACCCAAAGGAATAAATAAAACCAAAACAAAAAACAGCCCTTTACTCCATTAACTCAGTTCACAGGTTAGAACTGAGGTAGGTGCTAATATTAGTGGAAGTGAACTTCTTTACCGAAGGATGTTCTTGATCTTGCATACACTGAACTAACATCCGTTTGATGACATCCAAATAGTGCTGTTGTTGGTTCCCAAAAATTCCAGGAAAGTTCCTTTAAAAAAAAAAAAGATGATTCAAGAAGTATTTAAAAACTATACCATATCTTTGCAAAGTACGGACTAAACCTGAATAAGCCATTAAACCATATCCATCAGATCTACCACACACATGCTCTGAGCAGGCTCCTCTTGGCACCTGGTAAACAGCAAGGCAGTTGAGACTGCACGTTAAGACCGCTCCACAGCCATTATCCTCTCACCCTGTCTCAGCTAGAAGATGATCGATTGAATGTGTAGGATGGGACAAAAAAAAAGCTAGACCGGTAGCCCTATAATCTCTCATCACCTCCTTCTAGTCTTGGTGACCCAGGGCATTCAACCTGGTCTCTTTGCATTTGGAAAACAACTAAATGAAACATTGTTACCGTCCTGGATTAGGTTAATCTGACAACTACAGCAGTGACATATGTTTACAACTGGTGAGGTTGTATAACAATGTATTCTAAACAAAGCAGACAACCATGTACCAGCAGAGGAAACAGTCACCAAATTCTAAGCTCCAATCCCTGCTCCTAAACACACAGAACCTTGCTAACATATTTAAAACATTACCACAAAAGACCCAGAAAATATTTTTCATCGCATTCCCAGCTTCAAAATCTCACCAAGGTGGTTTTCCTAAAGTTACAGTTGGTCCTGTATTCAAGTAAATGAACGAGAAAATTCTAGGGCTGTCACACTTGTCAAATTGCCAAGTGTGACATGAGCAGCTGAAGGCTTCTTCCCTCAAACCTGCTTCTGAAATAAACACAAAACTCAAGAAATGACTTTAACTCTCCAAGCTGTTGGGCTAAAACAATCAGTTAAAATGTTTTAGGTGTTAATAACATTAAAATCTTCAAAATATTAGAATAGATTATATACCAAAATATGTGAAGGGCAGCTTCCCGGAGTCCCATGTTTTGTGAGCTGACGGAATCAAAGAGGAATTTCAAACCTTCAGGCCACTGGTTGTTGCCGTCCTCATCTGTAAGTACAAAGTTTAGGTATGAAGTGTGGAACTGAAGCTTCAAAATATTATGTGTGAATAAGAAGACACACAGAAGCCTGCAGCAATGGCTCAAATGTTAGGAGCACTGGCTACTCTTCCACAGGTCCTTAGTTCAATTCCCAGGAACCACATGGTGACTCACAACCATCTATAATGAGATATGCATATATGCACACAGAACCCTGTATATGTATACCCTGCCTACACAATATACATAAAATACATTAAAATTTTAGGGCTGGAGAGATGGCTCAGCGGTTAAGAGCACTGACTGTTCTTCAGGAGGACCTGAGTTCAATCCCCAGCAACCACATGGCAGCTAACAACTGTCTGTAATTCCAAGATCTGACACCCTTACACAGTTACACATGCAGGCAAAACACCAATTCAAATAAATATTTACAAAAAAAAGTACACAATGTAATGCCACGCCCACTCTTAAGAACTCATTAAAGCAGTCCTCTACCATAGCAGCACTGTAGGTCTTCGAAGACAACTGTGGACCTAAAGGTTTATGTTGTCCAATAGCCCTGGTTATGCTCAGACTACAGAGGCAAGACTTTCATAAAATTACGCTCACAGGCAAGGCAGTCAAAGTTGAAATCAAAGTAATTATCACTTTCAGAGTGGAGAAAACACCAAGAACTCAGGACCCATGGAAGGAGGCAAGGTCTCACTAGATGGTTCCAGGCTGGCCTTGTCCTCTGTTAGTGCAGCCATGTGGCCAGCATAAACTTTACAGTCTAAGTGCTATAGGGTGCCATCAATGTTTACTTAACAAGACTGAAAAATAAAGATTTTAAACCAGACCTGGTGGTGCAGGTCTAAAATCCTAACTATTCAGGAGGCAACAACAGGAAAACCACAAGTTCAAGGCCAGCTTAGGGATAGTGGTAAAGTTTCATTTTGTTTTTGCTTAGCATGCATGAGGCTTTATGTTCAACCCTAAAACTACAACAACAAAAAAAAGGGAAAAACGATTTTAGTAAAGAACGAACTCCAGCTTGCCTGTCTGTACTCCCAGCACTTAGGAGGCTGGAGGAAAAGGCCTGCACCGTGTTAAAGGCCAGCCTGGACTCGTAAAGAGTAAACATACAGTACAAGGCATGGTGCAGGGCCCCTCAGGAGACTCAATGCTGCTCACACTGCCACAAGAACCGGTTAAGGGTTTGAGGCCAGTGCAGGCAGGCACCAGTGACTTCTCTCCTTTTCCTACTTTCTATTTCCCCACGGCCTTTCCTTTTAAAAAGCTGGTATTAAAACGACAGAACAAGCTCCTGCTCCTCCTCACTTCCATTTGTGGTTGAGGCATTAAATAAATCCTAAGCCTTGAGCATGCTAGTCAAGGGCTCTACAAGTGAGTAGCACTCCGACCTACACAATACCAACTTATGGGTGATTGCAAGGGCAGTAGGACCGGTACAGGGCAGACCCCTCCATGCTACACATTTGCAAGTTCTCCCAGGGGCTTTAGTTGTAGCTCAGTGATTGCCTGGCATGTGTAAGGTTGTGTTCCAAACTCAGGAAAGAAAAAATCCTTACCATATTATATTGGCAGTTACACATGCCTGTTGTCCCAGCACCTGGGACATAGAGGCACTTAGCAAATTCAAAGCAAGCCTGTGCTACGTGAGACCCCGAATCGCAAAACCAAAGTCTCCATTGGCACTTTGAGTAGCAACTGTTAAAAGTATTAGAATTAGATTTCATAAAGATCTGTAATTTTTGTCTTTAGATGTAGACTGACTCTATAATCATCATTTTGGGTAGAATAAACAGTTCTTTGGTATCTATAAATACACTAAACTATTCCACTTTGGAAGGGGGACACGAAAGACGAGCATGGTGATTCAGGAAGCTGGGGCAGGCTGAGGTGAGTTTGAGGCCTGCCTGGCCTACACAGAGCCATGTCTCAAAATGACCAGACATGTAAGCACACACTTGTAACCCAGCACACAAAAGGGGCACGGAATTGTGTTCCAGGCTAACCTGAGCTATAAGGAGTCCTAAGACGACTTAAAATCAATCATACCTTGTCTTGAAAAACACACAAACTAACAAACAAGAGCTACGTACAATCTCCTTCCTCCCACTGGACACAAACCTATTAAATTCCTGGCCAATTCTGCAGCAATATCACAAACTTTTTTCCTCATGCTAGATTGTGTTTCCATCTGAATAATCATTAGCAGTTCACTCTTGATGGCAGTCTGGACATCCGATGGAAGAGCTGGATAGACTTCGTCAAACGCAGAGGACAAAAGACGTCTTAGGAGAACAGCGGCCATTTGTCTAGCCTATAAATAGACAACACTGTATCAACCTCATGTCTTCTTACCAGAGAAATATTTCTGACTTTTGCCATTGGCAGGTTTCACTGCCCTACTTTTACAGTTCATTTCAAAGCACCTTGTAGTTATGAGAAACATGTGACTCTTTCCATAGCCACAATAGTCTATCAGGAAAGCACAGGTAAGAAATCCAACACATGAGGCGTCAATGGAACATTTTGCCTTGATACTCCCTGGAGAACTGTACATCACCAGCCCACTTGGCTCTGCTCTGCAGCAGAAGAGCTACCTAACCTCCCACTCAATCTGGACTATTCTCACCATCTAACTGACCTTCTTCATTTAGACTCTTCAGTAAATGTTATGAACCCCATTACCCTGATGATTTTCTACAAGGTGTTGATCAATCTCAGTGTGCAGTCTTAGATTCACATTTTAAAATCTGTGGAATGCTTTTTATTTAAGATGGCTTTATAATATTCCTTGAGTTTATCAGAGAAAAGCTGAGACAAAGACCACACATGAAGATGTGTGGGCTAATTCACAAGTACTATGTTAGATAGCTACCTTGTTAACCATCAAGATAACCAGCAACTGTGGTGATATGTTACATATTTAATAAAACCTGGAATATCAAGAAATCAACCCACAGTCAAATCTAGGCAGAGGTAGATCTGGAAGTTCTGGATCTTCAAGTACAAGGCCAAACAGCTGGGCTTCAATGGCACACACCTTTAACTCCAGCATGGGGAAAGCTAGGAGTGGTGACCTACGCCTTTAATCCCATAATTCCAGAGACAAGAGATCTTTCTTTCTGTGTTTGGGTGAGTTCAAGGCTGACTACCAAATAGAGCAGCTCACACCTTTAATCCTAACCTGGATGGGAAACAGCTGGTCGAGAAGGGTATTTAAGGCAGGCTTAGGAAAACAGCAGCAATTAGAAGAGACCAGGATCGAGGCTGAGGAAGCTGGAGGAGATTTGACTGTGATGTTGTTTCCTCTCTCTGCTATTTTAGTCTTTCCCTGATATCTAGCTTGAGTTTTTCATTACAATCAGAATTCATGCTACAAGCAACTAGCTATTGTTTCTAACAATCATCCTGTGGGCTTCTTCACACCATTTTGAATGACACAAAGTGTAGAACCACTGGCTGTCATCTATATTGTAATGGGAGAGAAGCTATCTTCTAAGTGTGACAAACATCACCAGAAGCATTTCCTTTTGTGGTGTGATTTAAGACACCTCTGTGACTTTTCTATATATGCAAGGTGTGTAGGTGGGTAGGCTTTCTAGATCTAAGAATTCAACACTTCCCAAAGTATATCTACTTTATGGTAGAAAACAATGAAAATTAGGCACTAAACATTCAAGGACAGCAAACTGTAAGAGAGCTCAGTAAATAGCTCCATTTTACCACGGGGAAACACACTAAAATTCCAGTACATCTGAATCTCGACATTAGATAACTTATTAAAAATCTTATCTTCCTGGCTAAGGGGATACAGAAAACTGCCACAAGTTTAAGGCTGGCCTGGGCTACAATGAGAGACTTTTCTTTCTCTTCCTTTCTTTTCTAAAGAAGGTGGGCTAAAGAGACAGCTCAGTTGGCAAAGTGAATGTAAAAAGCCAGGTATGTAACAAACAACGCGCGTTAAAAGCGTTAAAGATAAGGTTCTAGGCTGTCAGGGTGTGTAAACTCTTTATTAACTGTGCTTAAATGTGTATGAAAAATGGTCCTTCTAAAACTGCATATATAAAAACAGCTGGGTGTGGGGGAGAGCAGAGGCAGGACAGATCTCTGAGTTCAAGGCCCACCTGGTCAAGTTCCAAAACAGCCTGGACTACAGAAATCCTAAAAACTGTTCCCATGCTGCTTCTCTTTAGCACAAGTGCTTCATCTAGAGATGGCCATAGCCATACATTTTTGTAAATTTACTTTCAAAATATTTGATTAACACTAAAATGCTGTGTGAGGGGCTGAAGATGAAGCTAAAAAGCACCTGTTCTTAAGGAAAATCTAAATCTGTTCCCAGTACCCACATGCTGGTTTATAACAATCCATAGGCACATACATGGTGCACATATATACATGTACACAAAATAAGTAAACCTCAAATTTTTCTTCCAAATGCTTAGTGAATAAATAGTTCAATAAAAGAAACCCATTTTTATAGCGACAGAAATGATTTTCTGGGTGTAGTGCCAAACAGGTAGAGGCAGGAGGATGGTGAGTCTCCAGATCAGCCTGGGGTACACTGTTCCCTATCTCAAAACTGAAGTAGTGATACATAAAACTACTAACTTTTATGTACTTTAAAAATATCTGGGGCTGGAGAGATGGCTCAGCGGTTGGGAGCACTGTCTGCTCTTCCAGAGGACTGGGGTTCGATTCCCAGCACCCACATGGCAGCTAACAACTGTCTGTAGTTCCAGTTCCAGGCAAACACCAAGGCAAATAAATAAATAAATAAAGATTTTAAATTAAAAAAAAAAATCTATGTTGTAGTAAAAGAAAATTCTTATATTTAGTAATGAATTGTTAAAATTCTTATTAACACTCTGATCATCACCTAATACTATAGTTTACTTATAAGAATTATTTTCAAATATTCAAGTATTACCTCCTCAGCAGCTGTTGTATTTCTGATGGCTTGTAAGAGGAATGTGATCTTGGACTGGCCTGGGATATTCTCATAGGTTTCCTGAAAGAGAGATTACAGAAGGTTGGAATACAATGTTAGAAAATCCTATGAGCAAATCAGTGACAGAGTAAAGAGTGGGATGCAGCCAGTCAGACTGGTGTTACAGTTTCTTTTGTGACGTGAAGTATGTTCTAGACAAGTGAGCAAGGAGTAGTCACCTCTTCATTTTTGTGTATTTTCAAAAAAATGTCAAATTTAGATCTGGAAGGATGGCTCAGTAGTTAAGAGCATATACTGCTCTTGCAGAGGGCCTGGGTTTGGTTACCAGCCAGCGTGTACACTGTGGGTCAACAGTCTAATCCAGTTCCAGGGGATCCAACAACTCTTCTATTCTCCATGGGCACCAGGCATCCATACAATCAGAAAAAATAAAAACTATCAAATATAACTTCATATAATATAGTATCACAAACTAAGTGCTCCCTTTAATATCACCTGATACTCTAGGAAACTATCTTGTCAGCACTTTTGTAGACTATGGAGAGTTGGTCCATCATTAAACACACCTTAGAAAAAGCAACAGAGAGAGGGAAAATATCCCATTTCTTTATGCTGTATTTTTAGGAAAGGGTTATTCTAATACCTTATTATATAATTTAAAAAAAGGATTGTAGTCCACAGATATTTGCTCCTCCCAAAACCCAACAAACACACACCACTGCTCTGAGCCAGTGATTTCCTTTCCCTTGTAATAGCACCAGAACAAACTTGTCAGCAATAAAAAGGTAGATGACATCAGTCAAAAGCAAAGAGCACACCAGTTGGTTGTTCAGTGCCAAACTGTGCTGAAAACATGCATACAAATAACAGAGACTGAGCAGGTCATATTTAGGAATATGAATATATACGCACATACACATGTAGTAATAGTTTCTTTTTTTTTTACAGCCCCAAATTTGAAGGAGAGCAGGGGAGGGTCCATGGGAGGGTTGGCAAGAACAAGGGGGAGAAACAAAGGTAATTATATTAAAATCTCAAACAACAAAAACAAGTAAATTGTTAGAACAGTTTCCAAATAGGCCTCAACTTATGTGCAGAGCCTAACAGTGGACCTCTTACTGGAACACTAAATCATTTAAGTACATTTGGAATATTTTACCTGCAAAAGCCTTTAGTAAGTAATCTCTTTCCATCTGTCTAAAGTAGATAGTAATTTCTTATCAGTCTATGTTTGAAGAGCTTGGCTGTTGTCACTGAATTTTCAAAACTGACATAGGATGACAATAAATGCTACTTGGACCCTCTGTCCCACATCTCTCCCTATGTCCTTCTAAGTGCATCACAAGCCTCTCTGAGAGACCAACAGACAAGGCAGTCATGTTGTATATCCTGAATGACTGAAGATGAACAAGAACAATGACAGAAACCTCATCTTCCAAGGTCAACATCTATCTCTCAAATTTCTTTGGTACAGAGAGCTCTGGGTCTCATTCCTGGGGGCTAGCCTACTCAAAGAGTTCTGTTCATATAGGGCCACACTATGTCTAAACTCCTTAAATATCTTTACAATGGAAGGTGGACCAAAGACCCACAGTCCCACCCTAGTAAACACAATAGGACCTACCAATGCTGCCAACTATGCCGAGGACACACAGGTGAGAGGCTGGGCTGAATTCATTTACAAAAATGAGATAACTTATGTAAAAGATACTCACAAAGCTGATTACAAAAATGGGTATGTATCTTAAAAATTTTTACTTAATTTTTACCAAAGCAACTAAAAATCCAGCAAAGCTAAAAAAAAAAAAAAAAAAAAGGTTTCAGAGTTGGCTGTGGTGGTTCATGTATTTAATTACAGCACTTGAGAGCCCAAATAGGATAACACTGCCTGGAGCTTGAGGCCAGTCTGTACAGGGCAAGAGACTCTTGTCTAAAAGCAAAAATACAAATAATAAGCAACAAAATACTCCAAATACAAAGCCCCAAGCAAAGCGAGGTCCTGCAGTAACAATGTAACAAATATCTCGATTCCTTGCACTCAGCACTCAGACCCACTGGAAAGGCTACTAACCATCAGTGTGTAAGGAGATCTCCTTGGTCTATCTAACAAGTTTCTCCTCTGGACAATCATTCTTGAAAATCCCAGAATAATTTCTGGAGATTGCCATCTTTATTTTGGGGGGATTACAGCTGTCACTATGCCAGTCCTTACACATACTATGAAATCAAATACTCAACATGGTTCCAGGATGAATTCTAAGTTCATGATAGGAAAACTCACTATGAATGGCACTGAACACCTAAAAGAGGGCCTGTCCATCTCTATGTCCAATGATGGGAAACATGTTACATTCACTTCAGAAGAGTAGCAGGGTAATAGCTGAGCAGAAGGAATAAGCTGAAGTCCAGCCTATCTTCTTCACTTAGACAAAGTTACACAAAGGCAGACACTGAGGTACAACAAGGACTATTAGCATCACTCTGTATGTCCAGTGTTCATTACTAGCTGGGGGCTAATAAAACTTGGACCCTATTTGATCTCACTATACATGATTACAACATGTCAAGATTTCCGGGTCCCCTCTCCCTGCTCACAAAGGAGAAATGTTAAGTACTCATCTTATTCATTTCATAAATACTTGACAGCCCCTTGTATGAGAAAATGCAGAAGAGGGAACAAGGAATTAACACCTTGGCAGTCAGGCAATGGTGACACATGCCTTTGATCCCAGCACTCAGGAGGCAAATGCAGATGGATCTTTGAGTTTGAGGCCAGCCTGGTCTACAAAGCAAGTTCCAGGACAGCCAGGACTGCTTCACCAAGAAACCCTATCTCAAAGACAGCTAAAACCAAACCAAAACAAAGCAAAACAACAAAACCCACCTTGTTCCTTAAGTATATTTTCCAATGTTACCCTTCTTCTATACAAATATTAATAAGTAACATTAAGAATTAAAATTCACATATGATTAATAAATACATTGCATCAGATAAAAATGCCCAGTTGTGAATACTATGGATGCCTTTGAATATGTCAATTATTTAATTGTTGATGCTTGTTAATCATTGTATTCTGAGACACATAGTCATTCAAAATCATTTCTTTCTTATTGCTTTGAAATAAGGTTTCTATGAAGTTCAACCAGATAGGATTGGAACTCAGTAGACCAGGATGGCCTTGAACTCAAAGAGATCCTCCTGCCTCTGCCTCCCCAGTGCTAACTAACCCAACTCAAAATCATTTATTATTGAGAAAATTTTCCGTAAAGCTGAAAAGTCCTTGTAGATGGGGAGGGGGCTATTAAATGGCTTGCACAAATGGGGAAACATCCTAGAAGATTAAAATCATTCAATCACTTAAACAAAGCACAGTAATGACTTCCACTGTATGTGACTTCATATAAGTAAAAGTGACTTGAGTCAAGAGTTTGGCACTTATATATCAACTAAATGTTTATTTGTTTTTATCGGTCTTAGTATTCAATATTGTTTAGGTTACTTATAAAAAGGCTTATTTCCCCGGCAAAAGGGGGGGTGCTGAGAGCCTTTGGACTGCCATTTTCACTCAAATCTTTGCTTTTCTAGAAGTTATATTTACAACTTAGTAAATTATATGGTATCAAGGAGCCCTCCCCCAATTTACTCTTTTGTCAAACTAAAAAAATTTCTGTATCACAGTACTTCCTATAAGTACACTCTCAGGATATACTGAGCAAAAATGTAGCATCTGAATGTTTTTGCTAGGAAGAGACAGACTGAGAGTACTAACAGTACTTATTTCCGATTGTTCTTTATGAGAAAATGTGCTGAATGCTACTAACTATCCCTGAAGTGATGCAAGAGATAAAAGATTTACAAGAGCACCAAATTGGAATTGAAGCTGAACCAGACACTGGTATTTAGTTCAATAGAAGAGAGATTCCCCACCAGGCTAGACAATGGAGACTTAAGCAACTGGAGGAAAGGGTGAGAATTAAACTAGCTTACTAATTACAATGCAGCTCTGCTCTGCAACACATGGAAATTTCTATTATAGGGTGGGATTAAGAACTTGCTTTGGTTTAAAAAATTGCCTCGAGTTTGCAGAAAGTATAAAATGTTTAGCATCATCATATCCCAAGTGCGATTGTTGCAAGTAATACATACATACTATTTCTAATACATGTACTACCTTAAAAATAAGCCTTGCAAAGCATGCACAGACAAGTATGCAAGCACTTCTATGAACAGTACTCTTTGAAGACACTGGAAGCATCAGTTACCCACTCATACAGAGATGCCGATATAAAATAATGTACCTTACGTAATGTATGGTCTTCTGGGTGACAATGTGAAAGAAAAAATCAGTGGGAAATCCAAAATGCAGAATACCATGTACTGTAAACCCACTCAAACAATACTGATGTACACATGAATGCTTGCTAAGATAGATTTCCAAGGAAGACTGTTTTAATTTCACCCAGTATACAGTATTTTCATGAGGTGGACATTCATATCCACTATCCCAACACTCAAAGTGTAGGTAAGTTTGAAGGCCTGTGTAAACTACAGCCATATGTCATCTCCCCTTTCCCCAAAATTAATTTTTTTTAAAAAAAGACAGCTTAAAGCTCCGTTTCATACAGAAGTAAACTCCCAACACACTGACTTACTAAACTGTGACAAGAATATCTTTCTCAAAACAGAATTAACTCTGCTTTATCAGGCAGCTCCCAAGTTTAGATCGATAACTACAATACATGCCAAGTTCACTAGCTATATATAAAATAAACCTTCACTCTCTAAAGGTATCCAAGCAGTCTCCATCGAGCCTCTCAAAAACTTCAGACACATGGTCGTAAAGAAGTCCACGTATCAACTTTCCTAGAAGTTACCTCACAAAAATCCCGGTTTCAACATTAACAATGTATCATTCGTCTTCCACTGAACCAATGGTCCCTGGTAGCTTGCAAAAAATGTGCTTACAATTGCACCTGAAATGAAACTCTCCCGAACTAAGACTGAGAACGATTTGGGTTCTACGAAAAGAAATGGTACTGGCCCAGTTAAGACAGACACAGTCCCCAGTACATCCCATTTATAAACCCTAATCTCTGGAAATCAAACAAGATGTGATGGGAGAAGAGCAGAGTCAAGGCAACTTCACACGAGCTGGAAGGGGCCGGCTTGTGCAGTTCCTCCCAGAAACCAGCAAAGGGGCTCGGGGACAGCCGCAGCGACAGGCAGGACACACGTTTCCCGGGGGCTGGGATGAGGAAGAGAGCGAGCCACAGGGTTGGGGGTGGGGGAGCGGGGCGAGCCACGAGCTGCCTGCCGGAGTCTGGCCGCTCGGGAGGGCTGGCAGGGGGGCCGGGCGTGGAGAGCGGGAACGGGGTGCGGGGCTCGCGGGCTCGCGGGCGGGGCGTCAGCCGCGGAGGCACGTGTGCGCGGGGCGGCAGGGAGGCAACCGGCGCCGCCGCTGCACGGGCCGGAAGGGCCGGGGCCGATCGGGAGGCGCGCACGTGGGCTGCGGGGCCGCTGTCCGCCGGCCGGGCCCGACCTGCGCCGAAGGCCAGCGAGCCGGCCGGGGAACGATCGGCACGCCGGAGCGGCTCGGGGCCGCGGGGCCGGCGATTGGCTTACCTCCGCCTGTTTCCGGACCACATTGTCGGGGCTGAGCAGGTTTCCTAGGAGCAGGTAGAACTGTTGCTGCTCCGCCGCGGCCGCCGCCATTGCGCTAGGCGTGAGAGAGAGAAGAAGGGAGCCGTGAGGCGCGCTGGCGGGCCGGCGGGAGGGTTGGGGGCGGGCCCAGCGCGGCGACCGGCACCAGCGGCGGCGCGGGGCGAAAGGGGCCGGGCGGGAAGGGCGGGGCCGAGAGGCCAGGGGAGGACGGGGCGGGGCCTCGCGCCCTCTCACCCCGCCGTGGCTGCCGGCGCCGGCGTCTCATTGGCTCGCGGCTCAGGGGGCGTGTCCAAGACCGCCCGATTGGCCACGCACCCTGCGGTGTCGTCACTCCAGCGCGCGCCGGGAGGCGGGGCTGGCGGGTGTGCTTGTCTGTGTGTGGCGGCCCGCGGGCCGCTGCGCGACCAAGTTGGGGTTGGATGGGTGAGCCTGTGGGGCGGGTGGGGAGGAGCGGACCTAGCCAGGCCGCCTCGAGGGGCGTGAGGCTGGGCCTGGGAGGAGGGGCCAGCTCTTGAAGCGCGGGAGATTTCGGGGTTGCAGGGAAGGGATGCAAGGCAGCCGCGCCCTTAGGGTTTGCAGCCACAGGACCCCCCCCATCCCAATCGTTTTAACAGCGAAGCGGCCCCCAGCCTCCGCAGACCCCTCCATCTGTCTGTCCCTGCGATCTACTGCATGGGCTGTGACTCAGGCCTCCCCTTCCCGCCGCTGCCCTGTGACTCACGTCCCCTGGGCTGCCCCAAGAGGGGTTGCTCATCCTGGGACTCTCCCGCCACACCCCTCCCCTCCGCCCGCGATCTTAGCACACATGCTCTCACCCTGGATCCGCGACCGGACCGACTGTTTGGGGCTTCTTTGCTCTCTGAGGTTGGGAGACGGCATGAGACAACTCCCCAGCTAACTGATCTTTAGTGATAGCTGATGTGTGCCAGCACGGAGGGGCCCAGAGACAGACACACTGTCTACACCCCCACCCACCCCGCTTCTCTCTCTCTCAAGCTCTCTCCTGGCTCCTCTCCAAGGCTTAGGCTGTCTACCTTTCTAGCTGGTACTGTCCAAGCCGAAGAGAATCAAAGAACTTGGAGGAAGAAGCTGGATCATGACCACAATTCACAATCACAAATGCTCATATCAAAATAATCAACTCCCAAATTAATGTATGAAATGGCCTGACATTAAAAAAAAAAAAAAAAAAAAAGTGCCCCAAGAATGAAAGATTGTCCCAAGTTGGAAACTATTTCTACAAAATAGATGCCCTGGCTCCTTGTAGAGAAAGAACCCAATCCGGGTTGTGGACCTTCCTCTACAACTCAGATTCTGTTGTAAAAACCTTGGCTGGCTCTCGGAGCTACAGGTTTATTCTAGTGCTTTTGCCTAGACTCTGTTGAGAACCTACTGTGTGTCCAAAGCATTGCCTAGGCCAAGAATAACAGTGGGTGGAAAGAATTCATCTTGAGTCAAAAGAACACTACTTCCCCTAAGTAATAGGTTCCCACAGTATGTGGCATGGCAGGTTAAGATCTACAGCTCAGCAACTCACAGGCTGTAACTTGAAGTTGTTTATTTCTTGTTGGTGATTCTGCTGTTTGAAAATCTTGGATATTTCCTCTTAGATGATCTTAAAGATTGGTCTTACATCACTGGGAGCCAGGTCATGCAGATTCTGGCCAGAGGCCCTGGGGTCCACATGGAATTATGAGAGCTAGCCACGACTTTTACAATGGAACTTAGATGATTTGTGGAGAAAGTTTCCCTTCTAGTTTTAGCTGCCGTGCTAACAGAGTTCTTTCTGCCAGCATAACTATTTTTGAAGAGTTGGTTTTTAACCAGGAATTCATTCTGTGGCCACATTAATTTTTCAAGGTCAGACCATCTCATACATTCATTTAGAGTCGATTTATTTTGATATATACATTTACATGTGTGAATGTGGACATGATTCTGAGTTTGGTGTCTAACTCAGTCAAAGTTCTTAAATTGGAGGAATTAATATCAACTGATTTTTTTATTAACTAGGGTAACAATGAAATATGACGTGTTATCTAGAGGTTTGCTCAGGATATGCCTGATTTTTTAGTTTTTGCTCAGTACCTACTATGTTTTATATATATATATATATGTTTAAGTAACAGTCTATACATTGCATATATTCAGGGATATAGGTCAGTTGGTAGAATGTGTACCTAACATACATGAAACCCTGGTTTAAAAGAAGCCTGAAAATTCATACCATAATCCCAGCACTCAGGGAGTGGAGGCAGGAGGGTCAATATCATCCTTGGCCTCACAGTGAGAGGACGACAGCCTGGGCTACATAAAGGCTTTGACAAAACCAAACCCAAACAAACATTCGGTAACTACAACATTAGATACCCAAGATAAGTTTGTTTGTCTAGAGATCTATGCCAGGAGTGTGGTTGTATTATCAGTTTCAATTTAACCTATTGCAGCCAGGTTGAATTGTGTAGTTCTGGCTGTGCTAGAATTCAAAGAGATCATACTGTCTGTGTCTCTCAAATGCTGAGATTAAAAGTGTGTACCTGTTGATGACTCAAAAGTTGTCTAGTTCAAAAGGAGATGTGTCTTCAGTTTAAAAATGCACATAAAATTTTAAAAATAGGACATTAGCAGCATTTTATGTTAATAACATATATATATAAATAGTATATTGGGTTAGTCTATTAAAGAAATTTACAAACTATATTATTACCTATATTGATCATTTCAGCTGTTTCTCTTATTAAAGTATGGTTAGAAACTCAGATGATGTGGTTTGCACTTTTGACTTATATTTTACTTCTATTGGATAGTGCTTTCCTAGAGAATAAATTAAGTAACTAGTTGCTTTATATACTCTGCCATTTAGGCTAAATAAAGGACTTAGATGAATCAGTTACCGTACAGTGTTTTCTGTTGCTCCCAGTTTTCTGACTTGATTCTCAGGGATTTGGAGACATGGCACAGCACTTTCTGAGCGGTGTTCCTTGCTTAGGAATTTCCTTTCCCTGCTGGTTTGACAAAAATATAATTGGGGACTTTTAGAAGGCAGTCATCTCAGGTCAAATGTGATCTTGTAGAATAAAAACTCATGACTGAACATGGTAGCTGGTGCTGCACACCTTAGTCCCAGCACTAAGGACGACCTGAGTTTGATCCCAGGACAAACACAACAAAAGAGAACTGACTCCATCAAGTTGTTTATTGACACCTACACACACATACACACATAGACATACACACACACAAATAAATGGTATAAAAAAGTTAAATCAAGTACTGGTCAGGAGCTAAAGAAAAATAGAATTTTCTGGATGATGACTTCATTTAAATGTGGCAAATGGATTAAAAATAGTATCCCCATTGCTGCATTTTAAATATGAAATAAAAATAGATTTAACAGAAGGATTTTATTTTTAAGATTAATGTTTTACTTAGAACACAAATGTGTTTAATGTAAATGAATGGGGAAAGACACATCATATAAACAGTTTCTGAAAGAAGGCTCTGACAGGAAGGCACTACCATCACACAAAGGAGACTCTGGGACAAAAGGTGTCTTGAGAGCAACTGAAGGTAGAGGGGGCACCTGAAGCCTGAGGACCTTGGGTCTCAGGGATTGAACTTAGATTTTCTGATCTATTGGTGGCCAGTGATCTATCTTGCCAGCCCAGACACAGAAGTTTTACACATGTAACAATAAGGCCCAAGTACACAAAATAAAACCCAACTCACGTAAAAATAAAACAATTCAGGGAGAACAGTTAAGGCCTTCAGTCCCTACTTTGACCAACTGACAGGTTAATGTGCATAAGGATAGAAGACAAAATGAGACAAGACACACTCTAAACCCTGCGCCTCTGCTAGCCTCACAGAGGCCACCCCACCCCACCCAGGAACAGCCGTAAGCACACATTTTCCCCAGTGCATATGCAGCATGGTCCAGGATGGACATTATTATTAAAAGGTTGGAATCATAAAAAGGCGTATTCTGGGGCTGGAGAGATGGCTCAGAGGTTGAGAGCGCCGTCTGCTCTTCCAGAGGACCCGGGTTCGATTCCCAGCGCCCACATGGCAGCTGACAGCTGTCTGTGGTTCCAGTTCCAGGCAAACACCAAGGCAAATAAATAAGTAAATAAATAAAGTTTAAAAAAAAAAAAAGGCGTATTCTTTGACCACGATAGATTGAGATTAGATACTACGAAGACTAGAAGAAATTAAAGAATCTGACGTGTATGTGGAGGGTAACCAGTACAACCTTCAGTGGCAACTTAAGAACTCAGGAGAAATTAGAAAATAGCAGGGGAGAATGATACAGCTACTAGACAGCAGCACTTACAGAACCTACGCCATGACAGCAGGCTCAGAGGGACAGCAGAGCTGCGAACACCTACATAAGAGATGCAGCACACTAGGGGGAATGGTTCCTTTCAGTTCTGCCGATTGTCCTGCTGCCATCTCCCCAGCTACCATAGCAGGACTGGCCCATGATGCCTAGCTCCTGAGTTGTGAACAAAGGTTTTGTGATGGTTAATATTTATATATATAAAGTAGGCTACTTTGTGGCACCCAGTTGTCTGGTAAAATGCAAGGATACTGCTGTGAAGGGATGTGAGGAATGTGATTTAATGTTTGTAATTAATCAACTTAGTGAAACAAATAACCCTCCTTGAGGTATGTTCGTTTTCTACACTCAGTTGAGGACCTAGTAAGAACTAGTCACCCTCACGTTCGAGGAGCTAACGAACTGTTAAAACTGTAAGGATTCCTGGTACATAGCAGCCATGTGGTGAACCCAAAATGGCGCTGGGTGAGATAAGAATTCCTGGAATGCAGTGACCACGTGGTATAGCAAACATGGCGCCGGCAGAACACTCTGTGTGCTGAGCCAAGACTGGTGGTACACAGGATTAGTCCCAGCTCTCAGGAAGTAGAAGCAGGCAGATCTCTATGAGTTTGTGGCCAGTCAGGTTTATATAGCAAGCTCCAGGCTAACCAAGGTCCACAAGTGAGACCTTGACTCAAAAAAGCAAAAGAAAAAGAAAAACAAAACTACCCCCTCAAAAACCCAAAGCAAAAACTAAATGAAAAAGGTACATCTTTATGATACATGGATTATATTCCAAAAGTTATTATTTTAAAATACTTTACAAATCTGAAAGCAATTACTCTTGACCTCAATTACTGAATCTTTTCCCATCATTTAATGTTTTTACTTGTGCTCAGAATGTATGGGTGACAACATTCATAACTGTCAAACCCCTGAACATTTCTATGCCAGCATCTGGGGAGAAATAGAACAGGGCAACTCCAGCAAGGCTCAGCTGTGGTTTACTTTCCTTCCTTGGGATTCACAGAGGAACACTTTGCCGTGAACGTTTCAGTGGTACATGGAGGGAGCAGTAACTGTGACATCACATCTGAAACTCCAGCTACTGGCAAGGCAGACTTGGAGCAGCTTAAAGGACGTTGTGTTTACTTTCCCACTTCTGTCCACTCTACGCCCGCTGTGCCACATTTAACCACATTAGTATTTAACGGGCATCTTGGCTGTTTGTATATGTAACGGCTATTGGATGGACCTCTTCCCCATGGCGGGTGCTGCAAGACTGGAGCGTAAATGGTAAGGCTGACTACAGAGTCCCCCCAATTCCCACCACCACACTGTTTCTTTTTTTCTGAGGAGGTCTTACTATGCAGATCAGGTAGGCCATGAAATCATGGTCTTCCTGTCTGCCTCCTTAGTGGTAGGATCACAGGCGTCTTCTACCACACCCCCATGCTTCCCATCCTTTGAAGGGAATGATACAAGTAAACTGAGAAGCTAATTTCCTACAGGGATGAGTGAAAGAGAAAAGGGATGGGCTGTTACATTAAAGTCATGGTCTTTTGAGAGATTTTTATGCTGAAAAACAAAAACAAAAAAAAATGATAAGAAATGGAAGAGTGGGGGCTGGAGAGATGGCTCAGCGGTTAAGAGCACTGACTATTCTTCTGGAGGACCTGAGTTCGATTCCCAGCATCTACATGGCAGCTAACAACTGTCTGCAATTCCAAGATCTGACACCCTTATACTATGTTATACATGCAGGCAAACACCAATTCACATACAATAAAAAAAAAAAAAAAAAAAAAGAAGAAGAAATGTAAGAGTGGAGAAAACAGCACAAAAGCTCTGAGGTAAAAATGAATCCTATAATACAGATAGGAGAAAAGCATTTATCAGGTGTAAGCAAGGTGGGTGGGGGTGGGTCGGGAGACCCAGAAGGGCCATCAACCAGGCCTTGTCTCAGTTTAGCAGTGTGACTTGCTCTAAGAAAAACCGCTGGAGGGTAAGTATACAATATTTTAAAAGTTTGAGGTGCTGGGGATGGTAGAATGCTTACCTAACACGTTCACAGCTCTGGGGTCTAACCTCAGCACCAAGTGAGCCGTGTGGCGGCTGACACTTGTAATCCCAGGGAGGGAGAAAGCAATAGGCTCGTAAGTTCAAGGCCATCCTCAGCTACACACCGAGTCAAGGCCAGGCAGGGATGGATGGAAGGCCAAAACAAAACCAAGGACAGCTCTAAGAACCCACCCTGTAGAATTCGCCAGAAGGAAGGAAGTTGAGGGCTCTGGAAGCTTCAAGAGGCCTTTGCTGTGGGCACGAAAAGTAGTGGCTTGGTTGATTAGGGTGGCCCTCAGCAGCAGCGTCCCATGTGGTCAATTTAAACAAGATTTTTCTGTTCTTTGGTTGGTTTGATTTTTAATTCCTGCTGAACATGGTAGCACACCCTTGATCTCAACACTCAGGAGGCAGAGGAAGGTGGACCACTGGGAGTGAATTCCAGACCAGCCTGATACATTCTACTTTCTAAGTTCTGGGAGTACACAGAGACCCTGTCTCAAAAATTGGGATGGACATAAATTCATTTTTTTTTTTGTGATCTGAAATACACTTTGAGAGTCCTCTATAAAAAAAAATAATAATAAGCAAACAAAAACCCCCCACTAAATACAAAATGTAGTGGAGAGCCCCGATTGGATAGGTCCTGAGCCACAGAAGGGCCCTAAAGAAGATTCAAGGGCTCCATGGTGAAAATTCCTGATTGGGTTTGGGGTTTGATGGAATTAAATGAGAAGAAGGGGCCACAAGTTCACATCTTTGTGGATCTCACTTCTCCTGGTGCTTTTCTGAGACAGGGTTGCATGTAGCCCAGGCTGAAGTTAAATTCCGTGTATGTGTGTATGTGTGTGTTTGTGTGTGTTTGTGTGTGCTTGTGTGTGTGTGTGTGTATGTATGTGTGTCTGTGTGTGTGTGTATGTGTATGTTTGTGTGTGTATGTGTGTGTGTGTCTGTGTGTGGGTGTGGCGCATGCATGTGAGCATGTGCACGTGCAGGAAGATGACCTCCAGTGTCTTCCTTTATCTTTTGAACTAGAGCAGAAGCTTGCTGGCTCTCAGGAGCTGCCCATCTTTGCTCCTCAGCATTTAAATTAGACTCACACAGTCACATCTGGCTCTTTATATGGGTGCTAGTGATTTGAATTCAGGTCCTGATACTTTAAGAACAAGGGCTTTTTTTCCTGTGAGCACCCTGACCTCAAATTCTCTATGTAGCCAAGGATGATCTTGAACTCTGACCCCCACTGCCAAGTGCTGGGATTATAGGTGTGCTGCACCGGGCCTGGATTTCTCCCCATTTGTGATTGCAAGCATTTCTTCAATACTTAGGAATTTACTGAGTGGGAAAACCTTTGGATGGACAAACAGAAACAAAGAGAAAGGGAATCATTTCACATTATCTTTGACAAAGTTGGGGTTTTTGCCTTTTTACTATATATATCAGGAGAGGTTACCCAATATAAAGGAAATAACTCAATTTTGTTTTAAGATATTTTGAAAATGTATTATTGTGTGAGTACATGTGACATGGCAATCATGAGGCCTGTGGACAACTCTGTGGGGTGGCTTCCTCCCTCTATCTCACATGGGTCCACAGTGGTCAGGCTTGGGCAGCAGGTCCCTCGCTCACCTGAGAGCCGCCTCCCCGGCCCCAATTTTCTTTAGTGTGCTCTCCCGACTCGTCTATACCCCCTCTTCCTTAGCAGTGTGGAGATCACCTCCTGTTTAAACATTTGCATACTTTGTTTTGTTCAGGCTTACATTCTTGTTTGAGCATTCAGAGCGATAATGGTCCTCACCCTTGTGAAGGATGTGCACTTAGTGTAGGGAAGTGAGAATGTGTTTTCAGGTCTGTAAGCCTTGTGCGTGGAAGTGGAGCTCTGGGGTAACAACAGGGACATTTTGGAGAACACACCAGGAAAATAGGCAGAAAGTGAAAATGTACTTTTAAAATTGGGTGGATACTCAGAAGAACTTTTGAAAACACAAATTATGAGGTGGGTGGTGTGGTTCTCTGTGAATTCAAGGCAGAGAGGGAGGCAGAGGCAGAGGCAGGTGGATCTCTATGAATTCAAGGCCAGCCTGGTCTAAGGAGGGAGTTCCAGGACAGCCAGGCACACACAGAGAAACTTTGTCTTGGAAAAAAGAAATTATTTAGTGTGTATGTTGTTGTCTGTCTGACTGTGTGTGTGTCTTGTCTGTCTGTGTATGTGTGTGTCTGCTTGTCTGATTGTGTGTGTCTGTCTATGTGGGTGTGTCTGTCTATGTGTCTGTCTGTCTGTCTGTCTGTGTCTGTCTTGTCTGTGTGTCTGTCTCCTGCACATGAGGTCAAAGGACAGGCGTGAGTGGCTTCTTACCCTCCACCTTCATCTGAGTTCCAGACATAGAGCAGAGCATGGCAAGCACTTTATGCACTGAACCATCCTCCAGCCCTTCATAGCTTCTGGAGACCCTCACAGCAATGACTTACTTTTGGAGAGTACAAGAACCGGGTCAGGAATCCCTGGCTCCCGTCATCCACTGTGGTCACTAACCACCGTGATCTCGGTTCTCATGACTGCCCTTATCTGTGTATTGGGAGGGTTGCTGCACTGAGCATTACCAAGTCAGCCAGCCATTGTGCTGTAACAGTGCCCCCCAGAGCAGCCAGCTCCTTGGGGTCCCCACATCTTCCCTAGTTCTCTATCTGCTGTCCTTTGTGGTAACCGCCCCAGGAAGCCAAGGGTCGTAGATGCTATTAGGAGGAGCAGAGCACATTTCTTAAAGAGTTAGCACACATAATAACAATTATTTGGCCACTTACATTATTTATTTGAGACAGGGTTTCTTGTAGCCTGGGATTTGTTAGGCAACTGAGGATAACTGAATGTTTGTTGGTGGGGGAGGGGCGTTTTTGAGACAAGGTCTTGCTCTATACCTCTAATTGGTTTGGGATTCATTATATAGACCAGGTTGGCCTTGAATCCAGAGCTGATCCTACGTTTGCTTCCCTAATGCTAATGCTGGGGTCACAGGCATGAGCTGTCACATCTGGCTTTATTCACACACACACACACACACACACACACACACACACACACACAGATGCCAGCGATTGAGCTCATGGCTCCAGGCATGCTAAACCAAGACTCCACCAACTGGGCTCCTCTGTCAGCCCCACTAACTTTCCATTTTATAACCAGAGACCGGGTGATCTTCTCTCCGTGTCCCAATCCAAAGCTGCCTCTCCTACACTGGTGAGGTGACCAGTGTTTAGGTGGCCCATTATCTGCTCATTTTCTGTGCAAGGTGACACCGGCTTTACCCTGGCGGGGACACTTGGTTCTCTAAGAAGCAGCTGAGTAGGTGGTCCATTAAGCAAGCCCTGCTTTAGTTACTGAATGTTTTGAGTCTCCCCACAAACAAAGATCTTATGTTTCTCCCTCGTTTACTTGACTAGTCTCTGAAGGCTGAGGTGAAATACGCTCACTGCTGAAAGGCCACAGCCATAATGTCCAGGAAGGTCCACAGTGGGGACTCCAGAGACTTTGAACAGAATGTGGTGAGGACCTGACAAGTTAGTCCACTGACAGCCGATCTGTCTTCAAGGATCTTTTCTACTGGAATGTGGGGAGAAAATTCTGGTGAGGTTCATCTAAATTATTTGGTGAATAGGAGGTGAAGAAATTAAGAAATGAATATCTATAGAAATTATAAAGGAAAATAGATTTTTGTGTCAGGAAATAAAGAATAGAAAATGTAATAAGGCAGAGAGAAGCCAAGCAGATCCAACAATGACTTACTTGGGTGTTGCAAAGATCCTGGTCAGGATAAGTAGCTGTGCTCATACATGGGCCCTGGTAAGATTTCTCCCTGGAACCACCTGCGTGAGATAAAAGCCCATCTCTGACTGTTCTGGGATGTGACACCCTGTAGTTCATGAGGCCAACTCTGCTTTAAGCAGCTCTGATCAATCAATCAAGTTCATAGAAACAGTGCATTGGGCTGAGAAAACCCCTTTTTCAATCTTTTGTACTTGGTTTCTGTCTGCTAGCCTTTCAGATTCACTTCCTCTGACATCCCCTCCCCCAAGATGCTGCACTTCCAACCCTGGGGAACACGAACATCTAAGGAGGCCCTCGATTCCAGCCAGAAATACCTGCCCTCTCCGAAGCCCTTAGTTCTTCTCCGTTGGAAGGGAGCCTGAGGCTTACTTACTCTAGTCAAGGCTGTTCTTGGCACTATGCTTGCTTCGTCATAGGATGGCACTAACCCTACAGTTCTGACCTCACAGCTCAGAGACGTCACCATGGAGACATCAGATTGCAATTGTGACCTCCTGCATGACAGCAGTGTGCCACTGGTGGCCATTGGAGTTTGCCCACCCCCTCAGCTGCAAGGGCCGGAACTGTAAATTTGGATCTTGCAGGGCAAATACCTGAACCCAAAGACGGGAAAGGAAGTTACTGTCCCTGGAGAACAAAACTCACCGAGTCAAGGGATATTGGGATGGGGCACAAATACACCACCAACTTCATCTTTGAGCCATTTAAGTAGTCTCTTTACCCATGGATTCCAATGCTCTTTGTTATTCCATGCTAGACAAAACCAGCCTCACAAATCAGCATGCATAAATTTATGTGGGAACAAGGGGAGATTCCATATTAAACCAAGCTCTGATATTTGGGTTTGTAGTAAAATTTTTTCATGACATATGCACTTCAGTTGGGTTTTACATTTTCCCTGATGCCCATTTGGCTACAGATATTGCCTTTTTATTCTCTCTCTCTTTTTTTTTTAATGCAAATAAGATTGCTACACATATATTTACTTTGTGTTCAGCTTTCCCTCTGAATTTTTTTTTTCCATCCCTGTATATCTTTATTCTCTTTTTTAACTCAGAATTAAACTGTGCATTGTTGGTTTTAAAACTGTCTAAGTAGACTTGTGCGATCCTTTCTGTGAGCTCTGTTCTCTCTCGATAAGGAGGGAGTAAAGTACATGCCCTCTGAAAGGGTCTCCAGAAAGCTCTTCAGCTCAGTTCTTTGGTCCCTCGTCTTCATCTTTTCTCTCTCTCTCTTTCTCTCTCTTTCCCTTTCTTTCTGGTGTTTTTTTGTTTGTTTGTTTGTTTTTTCCAGACAAGTTTCTCTGTGTAGCTTTGGAGCTTGTTCTGGAACTTGCTTTGTAGACCAGGCTGGCCTCGAACTCACAGAGCTCCACCTGCCTCTGCCTCCCAAGTGCTGCAACCTCATCTTCTTGTTCATCGTATGGTGCTTGTCATAGGCAGGCATCCTCAGGGCATTTATCTCAAAGATTCTACAAGGAATTTAAAAGCAGGTTTTCTGTTTTTCAATAGGTAGTCTCATGTACCTAAGGCTGGCCTTGAACTCCATTTAATATAGATGATTTTTGGATTTCCAACCTTCCAGCCTCCATCTCAAAAGCCTGGACTTACAGGCTTCTGCCATCTCACCCATCTCAAAACTAGACTTTTTTTTCAAAATGTTTATGAAGAACATTTTTAGGAGCAAAGTTCTCAGAAGTTGGTTCTGTCTCTGTGACTGGTTGCTTGGTTTTGGCTGTGGAGCTTGGCTGAGCCCTGATTATCCCCAACCTACACCATGGACTAACTTAAGAGTCTATATCAGCACTTTCTCAGCAGGCAGAAGAATGGGAGAATTGCAAATAGGCTATGCCATGGGTATAGAGGACTGTGCTGCGTGTTTTATATTATGGCCTGTTGTACCTGTCCTTCAACCCGCTTTAGTCATGATCCATGAGTATATCATGCATATATGTGTGCATATGGGTGTGTGCAAACGTGTGTGTGTGTGTGTGTGTGTGTGTGTGTGTGTGTGTGTGTGTGTCCAGAAGTCAATGTCAGCCTTGTTCTTCTAAGTCAATGTGGTGGTTTGAATATAATGTGCCTCTAATCTGGCTGGGCGGTGGTGGTGCATGTCTTTAATCCCAGCACTCAGGGAGGAAGAGGCAGGCGGATCTCTAAATTAGAGACCAGCCTGGTCTACAGAGTGAGTTCCAGGACAGCCAGAGCTACCCAGAGAAATCCTGTTCTGAAAACAAACAAAAACGGCATGCCCCTAATCTCAGGCACGTAGATGTTTGGTTCCAATGGTTTTCAGTTGTTGGTGGTGTTTGGGTAGGTTTGGGAGCTGTGACCTTGCTAAAGAAAGTGTGTCATGGGGATGGAGGGTAGGCTTTGAGATTTCCAAAGCCACGTGTCTTTCTCAGTTCACTCCTTCTGCTTCCTGCCTGTGGTTCAAGATGTGAGCCCTCAGCCTGCCATTCTTGCTGGCCACACCTGCCACCTCTGCGCCATCGTTATAGACTCTAATCTTCTAAAACTATTCGCCCAAATAAACTTTTCCTTCTGCAAACTGCCTGGGTCATGGCGTTCCACAGAACGGCTCATTTCTGCTCCTACCCCCATGCTTGGGTTACACACATATGTAGCCATTCCTGCCTTTTTTACACGGGAACTTGGAATTCAAACTAAGAACTTATGCTCCCATGGTAGGCACTTCACGGGCTGAACATCTTCTTACCCCCTACTAATCACTTCTTAGGCTTTGCATCCTATTCATACTGACTTCACAAAATTTAATGCACCCCTTCAGGGTGGCAGTTTGCTTGATAATGATGGGTGATGCACATGGGTTCTTGTTAATGAACAGGACCTGTTCTTAATTCTTAGCCAGTAAGGTCAAATGGGATTCCAGATACCAATTTCATGGCTTTGGTGGTGGCTTTGGTGGTTTGAATAATAATGGCTCCCATAGGAGCCAGGCAGTGGTGGTGCACACCTTTAACCTCAGCACTCAGGAGGCAGAAGCAAGCAGATCTTTAGTTCAAGGCCAGCCTGGTCTACAAAACAAGTTCCAGGCCAGCCAGAGCTATATGGAGAAACCCTGTCTTGAAAAACAAACAAACAAACAAAAGAATGGCTCCCATAGGCTCCTTCCTATATTTGAATGCTTGGTCTCCAGTTGCTGGAGCTGTTGGAGGAAGTGTGTCACTGGAGGCGAGCTTTTAAATTTCAGAAGCCGATGCCAGGCCCACTGTTGCTCTCTTGCTTGAACCTTGCAGACGAGCTGTGAGCTTTTAGCTACGGCCCCAGCACTGTGCCTGCCCGTCTCTGTACTCCCAACCATGGAGATCATGTCCAGCACTGTGCCTGCCAGCCTGCCTGCCCCTGTACTCCCAACCATGGAGATCATGTCCAGCACTGTGCCCGCCTGCCCCTGTACTCCCAACCATGGAGATCATGTCCAGCACTGTGCCCGCCTGCCCCTGTACTCCCAAACATGGAGATCATGTCCAGCACTGTGCCCGCCTGCCCCTGTACTCCCAATCATGGAGATCATGTCCAGCACTGTGCCTGCCTGCCCCTGTACTCCCAACCATGGAGATCATGGACTAAGCCTCTGAAGCTGTAAGCCAGATGCTAACTAAGTACTTTTCTTTTATGAATTTTATTGGTCATGGTGGTGTTGCACGAATTCTGATTGTATGAAATGAAACTCAGAGCCAGATATCTGAGAAAAGCTGGAAGGAATATCAAAGAGAGGAAACACCACAGTCTAATGTCACCCAGCTATCTTCGAGCTTCTTCAGCCGTGCTCCTCATTTACTTCTACTGAATAATCTGTCTTCCTACACCTGCCTTCAATGCCTTCTTCGCCTAGTTGTTTAATCTTAACATCAAGGTTAAGATTAAAGGCTTGAGTTACTGGGTTTGGTAATTAGGCCTTGAACTCACAGAAACATAGAAAGATCTCGTTCTCTGGAGTTATGGGATTAAAGGGGTGAGTCATCTGTTGGTTTCAAGCGTGAGATCAGACACACACTACCAGATACCAGGAGAGTTGCCAGGCCAGTACAGGAGCAGAGAATAGGTGGGCACTAATTTACATAGCCATGCCTAGGGGCATGCCCTCTGTACACGGTATGTTCTGATGGCTCCTTATTGGGTTTACCAGCTACATGCCTGGAATTCTTCTCTGTCCAGTGCCTTGTTGTGTTTGCCACGTGCTGTGCCCGGAATCCTTACACTTTCTCCATGCTGAGATTAAAGGCCTGAATTACCACTCTCTGACCTTCCTGGATTTACGGTGGGTGGATCTGTTCTCTGATATTCCAGACTGGTTTTATTAAATATATAACACATCACTGCATAGTGTCTCCTCACATTACTAGAACAGTAACTAAGACAAGGTCCTTCAGCTATCCCTGTGGCAACCCTGATCTCCCTCATGGACTCTTAAACTTCAGCATTACATCTACCCACTCATACGTGGGCACACGCTTGCTTCCCTCCTACCAGGACTAGTTTTATTTTAGGGACTGTTTAGCCTGTAGGCTTAAAAAATAACTAGAAAATAGTTCTGAAATGTTCACATTGAAATAAAGTAACATATAGCTCACTATAGAGCGGAAGGGAGAGGGCAGGAAGCCATGCTCCTTTTGGAACTTTGGCTGCACACTGTGTGAGTATGCTGCTGTGGAGAGCTGGTACAGGGCTTCCCACTGCCTCATGGATCCAGCGACCACAGTCAAATGGGAGCCAGATAGAAGCTGCTTTTCTTCCCGTTTGTTTACTTAGTTTAAGTTTTATTTATTTATTCTTTGAGAGTCTCATGTATACAGTGCTTCTATTTGCTTTTGAGACAGTGTCTCACACTGCAGTTGTAAGCTGTCCTGAAACTCACTATTTAATCTAGGCTGGCCTCACACTTGGAGCAACCTTCCTGCTTCAGTCTCCCAAGTGCTGGGATCATAGACATGAGTCACCACACTTTGCTGGGATTTATTTATTTTTCAGCCACAGTTCTAAATGCCACAGGAAAATAAATACAATCACTTTCATGGGTTTTTCCTTTGGCTTGTGAAGGTGTGTTTTGACATGGAAAGCCAGCTCTGCAGATCTTGTCCCTCAAGGGACCTGGCTGAAGTGATGCTCATAGGTTTTCACAGTACTTTGGCTCAGATGCTCATGTCTTTTGTCCCATTATGTCCTTGGCCTCCATGCATACAATTTAAGCTTGCAGGGGCTGGGAAAGTGATCCGGTTGTTACAGCAGTCACTTTGTAAGCACAGGACCCAAGCTCAGTCCCCGGTATCTACATAAAAAACAAACAAACAAAAATCTAAACAACAACAAAACTGCAAAAAAATCTGGGTGTGGTTTTGTGTGCTCACACCCCTAGTGTGGAGGGAGTAAAGACGGGTACAGTCTGAGGCTTGGGATAGCTGGCCTATCCTCCCTGTGAATTCCAGGCCAGAGAGAGTGACTGATTCTGTCTCAAAAAAATGAGGTGAAGCGTTCCTGAGGACACTTGCAGTTGTCCTCTTCCACCCCACATGTACACACCTATACACAACTGAACGTCTAGTGCAGAAGCCCCTTTAAAATGTTGGTTTATTGAACCAGAAGGGACCAAGGGATTTAGCACTCATGAAGGGCTAGATCCAGACAACCTAGAGATTAATAATGTAATCTACAACCTAACCTTTTAAAATAGACTTTTGTGGGTAAAGGATCTGAACAGTCAGTCCTCTAAAGAACATGCACAGTTAGCCAATAAACACATGAAAGGTGTAGAGCATTAGTCATGGTGAAATGCAAATCAAAGCCATAATGGCATGATGCTCCACACCCACCAAAATGGCTGGAGTGGGGAAAATCAGAATCCTCTTACATTGTTGGAGGGAATGTAAAGTGCAATAGAAAATGGTTCAGTAGTTAGTCTTTAAGAAGTTAAACAGAGGCCAGAGAGATGGTTTCACACACACACACACACACACACACACACACACACACACTCACTTGCACACACATTCACTCTGTAGCCTAGGGTAGTTTCAAACTCACTATGTGGTCCAGCCTTGTCTCAAACTTGTAGAGACCATCTTACCTCAGCTTTTGGAGTACTGGGGTTTTGGATAGAACTGCTACACAGAGCTAAAAAGTAATACATTGTGATACACGCTATAATGTTGGATTAACTTCAGAAACATTATGCCAGGGGACAGAAGCAGTCACAGGACTGAGTCTATTTATAGGCAATAGTCTGAAAGGACAAATCTCTAGAGAGCAAGTAGATTGGAGACATGTAGGGTTAGGGAAAATTTAAGATTATTATTTATAATAAATAGATGAACATGCTGTAGCATGATTATGATTGTACAGCTATGAACAAACTAAAACCCATTCAATCTTACACTTTAAATATGTAAACTGTATGGTATATGATTATGTCTTAAGAAACAAAGGGCAGGAGGTATAGCTTAATGGTGGAGCTCTTGTTTTGCATGATAAGGTTCTAGGTTCTATTTCCAACACCCCCCCCACACACACACAGAGAAAGAGAGAGAGAGAGAGAGAGAGAGAGAGAGAGAGCTTGACAAACAGAGATACACAGAGACACACATACAGTTCTTAGCTTTTTTATTTATTTCTAAATTTCTTATTCATATCTTATCTTAGAGATATAAAGCTCTGCTCTTGTGACTCTGAGTTTGGAGAAGTCACCTGGTCCCTCATGCACATTTCCTTCATACCACAATGGCGTCATATAACCTGCTTACTCTGTTCTGTCTCTAAGGCATATTTCCGTGAACTGATTAAAAGGTTAACGATGATTGTAATGCAGACATTAAATTATGACAAACTTAGCTACATCATTCAAAACCAAAACCAAGGTATTAGATGAGCATGGTAGCTCACATCTGTACTCCTGGCAAGTGGGAGGTAGAGAGGACAGGTTCAGGGGTCTAGGGTCATCCTCTACTATGTAGCCAGTTGTGGGGTCCCCTTTTTCCTCATGGTCCATTGGTCCCCAGTCAACAAAGGACAAAAGGGCAGAAGCAGAGACAGAAAGCCCTGTAAGTGGCCTGCTTGTGAACACAGCAGGGATAGCTTGCTCAGTGACACAGCCCAGCTTTATTCCACAGTGAGGAGACATATACAGGACAGGGTATCACATAATCTGCGTTAAACAGCACAATCCTATCACAAAGCTCCTAGTACAAATCTTAGTTATTACCTGTGGAAGCAGGGTCCTATCATAAAGCTCCTAGCACTGTGTCTAAATACCATATGGGCAGCAGCAGGAAAGCATCTGCAGGGAACTGTATCAAGGGTCACACTAGAGATAAGTCAGGCATCCCAGCCTAGAGACATCCTCCAGGAAAGGCTAGGTGGAGGGCAGGAAGCCCTCTGTAGGGGGAGGGAGGCCTCCATATTGCTGAGCTTGGAGGGAGCTGCCAGGCCATGATTCTCAGCATCCAGTTTAAAGCTCATGTAGACCAGACCTTCAGAGGAAATAAAAACAACAGCAACAAAGCAGCAACAGAAAAACTACTAAAATTTTCCCCCAAAGTGGTAATTTATTGTTTTCTATTCTGAGTCATTTCTCTTTGTTTTATCATCCTTTCAAATTTAATGAAGTGAGACAGAATGACATTTAAACATGAAAAGTCTTAACTGAAGTCATGGTTAATGTGAATAAAGCTCAGAACATTGTGATGGCCAATTGTCAATGTCCACTTGACTATATTTAGGTGGGTTCACCTAGGAAACCCACCTCTGGGCATATCTGTGAGGTATTTAACAGAAAGATTGAACCAGGAGGAAATGCCCACTCTGAATCAGGTGACACAATCACATGGGTTGGGGTTCTAGACTTTGCAAAAAGGAGAGGAGAAAGCTAGCCAAGCATCAGCATCATCTCTCTGCTTCCCGACTACACACCGTGTGAGTGTGACCACCTGCCTCCTGCCCCATCACCAGGCTTTCCCACCATGATGGACTATAACCTCAAACTGTGACAAAAACAAATCCATCCTTCTTTAAGTTGCTGTTGCTGTAGTGATGAGAACATTAACTAATCAAAAACATTTTAAAAATCAACAAAAATTTTAACTTTCAAGTTTGGCATTGTAAAACTGAAGAGATGGCTCAGCAGTTAAGAACACTTAATGTTCTTGCAGAGATCCCAGGATCTAGTTGAGGTAGCTCACAACCATCTGTAACCCCAGCTCCAAGAATCTGATACTCTTTTCTGTCTTCCATTGACAACAGGCATGAATGTGGTGCACATACAGACATTCAGGAAAATACTCATGCACATTAAAATAAACATAAATGTAAAAAAATAAACCCCCGTTAAGCACTTTTAGTTGACCCTTCATTGCTTCTGTGTAAATCCCTCCATTAAGCTGTTTTAGTGTTCCGGTTGGATCTCAGAAACTGGAGGTCAAGGAAGCATGTTTAACCTACCTGATACAAAAACTCAGTGCCCGTAGCAATGCCATGAACCTGGTATTTACCCAGTTAATACTGAGGTTATCTGTTGCCTGGTAACAAAGGAGGCTAAACTGATAAATGGAAACAGGACCGTGGAAACGTTGAGGGTCATATTGAATTTGGGGAGAACAGTAAAACTAAGTTAAAGCATCTTGGGCAATGAGCGATGTCTACACCTGTCGTAAGATCAAGTGTGTAGATCTTATGAAGTGAAGAGGAGACGCAGGAACTGACGCACCTGCTGAGTAATGAATGCAAAAGGATGACTACCTGCTTTTCCAATCACGCCACCTTGGCGGAACACACTATGGAAATTCTTCCTTTAGACTTCTGTCCAGAGGCTGATGTCATTCCTCAAGGGGATCTGCCTTACCACTTACCGCTAGTAGGGTTTTTTTTTTTTTTCTTTTTCATTACTCATATTACATTTTCTTTTATTTCTTTGTATGCATTAACATGCTGTGGTATGAGTGTGGATGTTAGAAGGCAGCTCTCAGGAGCTGGATGTCTCCTACCTACCATAGGAACTTCAGAGATCACACTCAGGCCACCAGGCTTGGTGACAAGCCTTTTATCCATCTCACCAGCTCCTCTGTGGTGTTTTGAATGTAATGGAGCCCCATAATCTCATAGGGAGTGGTACTACTAGGAGGCTTCGTTGGAGGGAGTAATGGCCCTGCTGGAGGAAATGTGTCACTGTAGGGGCAAACTCTGAGCTTTCTTATGTTCAGGATATCACCCAGTATCTCAGTTGACGTTCTGTATTCTGCAAGCCATGGTATAGCCAGCACCAAGTCTGCCTGCACACCACTATGTGCCTCGTCATGATGATAATGGACCAAACCTCTGATATTTTCTTTATAAGAGTTGCTGTGGTCATGGTGTCTCTTCACAGCAATGGAAACCCTAACTAGGACACCTTCCTCTGTGTGTGTGTGTGTGTGTGTGTGTGTGTTCAGAGGACTGCCTTCACCGTCATCCTTAGAAATACTATCCATTTCTTTGGAAACAGAATCGTTCTTTGGTGTGGAGCTCACTAATTAGGCTATACTAACTTACCCATGAACCCCAGGGAGCTTCCTGTTTCCATTCCCCAGTACTAGGATTCCAGGCGTGTCCCATCAAATGTGGTATTTTTACGCAGGTCCTGTGCTCACAGGGCAAGCATTTTATTGACTAAGCAAACCCTGTCCCCATCCTGGGATTTCTTCTTTCTCTCTTAGAAGCTGCTGAATTATCAGGCAGGATGCAGGATGCCCAGGATAGGTACTAGTGGTGTGATGCCCTTTTAGGACTAGCTAGAGTTAGATGCAGGTCTCAGAGAGGAAGAGGAGCAAGCAAAGAGCCCCATTTCTTTGGAGGCTTCCTGTAAGCCATCACTGATATGTGGTCTCTTCCTCAAGCATACAGGCACCAGAGTGACTGCAGATGGACTGTGTAAAGGTCCTAAGCTGCTTTTAGAGGTTACTGCTGCTGTGCATTACTTGCCTCTGGTGCTAGAATGCCCCTCTAGGATATAGATACTATGATAATGTCTTAGCATAGCAATGCTCACTCACAAGAGTGGAAGGTTTTCCCCCACACTGAGGCTGCATGCCACTCTCTGGGCCTGGGTCCTAGGGTGTTCATCCTGACAGAGACCAGCCCCGAAGCCACCTTATACCAGCTTTTTCTGGATCTCCCTTCTTCCTCAGAGTGGCCCCCAGTTGACTAAAGATGAACTTTGTAGGCTGCCTCTTCGGAGCTCTGCTTTGTCTTTAAGGCAGTTATCACATGCTTGGGGCAGTTAGAAGCACTTGACTGTGGAAAGAGAGCAAAGCGTGCCTTCAGTGAGGCAGATCACAGAGCCCACTGGGAAAGATCCACGGTTGGTATCCCAGGAAGTGCGTGAAAGATGCTAGATTTTTTTTTTCTTGAGACAGGGTTTCTCTGTGTAGCTCTGGCTGCCCTGGAACTTGCTCTGTAGACCAGGCTGGCCTCAAATTCAGAGATCTACCTGCCTCTGCCTCCCAAGTGCTGGGATTAAAGGTGTGCGCTGCCACCGTTGCCACCACTGTGCACCACCCAGTTGAGATGGAAGATTTTTACTTGTTTTATGTTTACTGTTTTAATGCACAGGTATTTTTATTACTGAAAGTTTTTTTTTAATGATTATATTGGTGTTTTCCTTTATAACACATACAACATAAAAATTACCACTTTTTTGTTTTTGTAAGTATTTTATTAATTCCTTGAAAATTTCATACATGTGCACAGTTTATTTTGATCATATTCAACCCTCTCCCCTTTATTTTTATGGAACCTAGAGTCTTGCACATGATGGTTACTCTACCACTGATGTGGGGTGTCTTTCTGTACCCTGGGAATATGCTTTATTGCCATTGGTTAATAAAGAAGCTGTTCTGGCCTGTAGTTTGGCAGCTTAAAGGCAGACAGGAAATCCAAGCAGAGATAAAGACAAAGGAGGGCAGAGTCAGAGGGAGATGCCAGAAGATGCAGAGGAAGAAAGGTGAGATTGCTGCACTGAGCAAAGGCGCCAATCTGAGTGCTAAACATAAATAGAATCATGGGTTAGTTAAAGAGTTCACAAGTAATAAGTCTGAGCCACAGGCCAAAAGCTTATAATTAATGTAAGCCTCTATGTGTTTATTTGAGACTAAGCAGCTGCAGGACTGTGGTCTGGACCTCAGGGCAAGACCTGGATACGACAGAGAAACTTCTGACTATAACCATTGAAATATATCCCCCACTGCTTACTTATTTTCTCTTGAGAAAGGATCTCATGATTGCTTCTGAAAGGGTCTTACCAAGGTTCACAAGGTCTGACCTGGAATTCCTTTCTAGCTCAAGCAGGCTTTGAACTCATGACCCTTCTGCTTCCACCAGGCCATGGTGTGTCATTGCCTTGAGACAGGGTTTCTTATGGAACTGGGGCTCGATGCTTTGGCAAGGCAAGCCAGTGAAGTCTCCTCACGTGCCTGTCTGCCCAGCCCAGTGCTGAGTTACAGGCATACTAAGCCACATCCAGCTTCAAATGTGAGTGGGAGGGATTCGAATGAGGTCCTCACACCTGCATAGCAACTGAGCCACTGCCCAGTTCCATCAGGATTCTTTCTGTATCTGAATTTGACTCATCAATGTTCCTAAAAAGACATTTGTTCTCAGTCACTGGCTTGCTGAATGCCCTGATTTTGTTTGTTTTGTTTTTGTGACAGGGTTTCTCTGTGTAGCTCTAGCTGTCCTGGAACTCACTCTGTAGAGCACACTAGCCTTATACTCAGAGATCTGCCTGCCTCTGCCTCACTGGTTCTGGGATTAAAAGTGTGCCCCACTATGCCCTACCCAAACCCTTTAAAGGTAAACAATTAGCTTCAGAAACAGGACTGTCTTTTTAGAACTGACCTTGAACTCATCTCAAGAATGACTGGTCTTTGATAATGGAAAGTAAACTTGTATATACTGTAAGAGAGGTGGCTCAGCAGGTAAGAGCACTGACTGCTCTCCCAGAGGTCCTGGGTTCAATTCCACCACCTAAATGACAGCTCACACCTGTCTGTAATGTCAAGATCTGACACCCTCACACATGCAGGTAAAACACCAACGCACTTTTTTTTTTTTTTTTTTTTTTTTAAAGTAACAAGCAAGAGTTCCCCTTATACAAGTGACTCTCGTCCACTGCTCAGCCCCCTGCTGTCCCTCACCAGCGTGGCTTGTCTACCCAGATGTTGGGTGCTTTGTGCTGGTTACTTTGATGAATAAATTTTGAGATTAATTATTTAAAATATGTTCTCTTGGAGATACTTTGCAGACATTTTAAAACTTGCTAAGTTGCCAGACTGTTAACTGTACTAAATATGCAAGAAAGCCATTCTGTACATTCTGTGTCATCCCCAACAGCACTGGCTCTGAAGTACATTTCTCTGAATTCCCGTGTGCTCACTGAAAGACAAAATGAATATGCAGGAGATCCTTCTTGAGCTGAACATTCCTGAAGAAGTAGGTCAATGACATGGGCTTGTTGCTGTCATCTTCTAGAAAGACACCTTGGGCTGGAGAGATGGCTCAGCGGCTAAGAGCACTGACTGTTCTTCCGGAGGACCTGAGTTCAATTCCCAGCATCCACATGGCAGCTAACAACTGCCTGCAATTCCAAGATCTGACACCCTTACACAGTTATACATGCAGGCAAAACACCAATTTAAAAAAAAAAAAAAAAAAAAAAAAAAAAAAAAAAAAAAAAAAAAAAAAAAAAAAAAAAAAAAAAAAAAAAAAAAAAAAAAAAAAAAAAAAAAAAAAAAAGACACTGCTGTTGATCTGCAGGTGTCCACTGTCCCAGACACCAGCTTGATCTGCCTTATAGGACACAGCTTCACTGGGTCCCAGTACAGACAGACTGTTTTCTTTGCTGAGAGCCCCTCACTCACAGGCTGGAAGCAACCCTCCCCACCCTCTGATAAAGTGTTTTCTCTTTTAAACTTAGATCCTATTTTTACTTCCGTAGTAATCTCACATATGGTATCCCTTAATAATTTTATATGCTATGAATGCCTCCAGGAGAAGAAACACATGTGCTAGGGATGGTTTTATGCAAAATGATATAAAAGGGATGATTTTGAATAAAAACATCTTGTAGCCAGAGCAAGCACGATGAGGGAAATCTGCGGGAGATGAAGACAGATTACGCTCCATCTTTACACAACAGTAAAATCCAACCATGCCTGTACTTTACAGATATAATGAGACAGCTATGTTTAAGATGCCACAATATGGGGCTGAAGAGATGACTCAGTGGTCAGAGCTGTGGCTGCTCTTCCAGGGGACTTAGGTTTGATTTCCTGGCACTCACATGGCAGCTCACAATCATCTGCAACTCCAGTTCCAGGGGATCTAATGCCCCTCTTTTGGTCTCTGAAGATACCAGACACTCACATGGTTCACAGAAATACCTGCAAGCAAGCACTCATACACATTTAAAGAAAGATGGTACAGTATTAACAGTTCTGTCTAGAAAGGCCTCTAAGCAAGAGTGAATAGCAAAGGCATTTGTGTTTGAATAAACTAGGGACAGCTTCCAGGTGGAATGGTCAAGTTCAGTCAGTGCTGATGACATGAGCTGGGGCCTCACTGGAGAGCTGAGAGCAAATTTTTCACATCGTCAGCAAAGCAAAAACCAGCCGTTCCTGATTCAGAACAAAGGGAACACAGAGAACCACTGTGTTCTCTAGGAGCGATTTGCCAGTGAAGAGGAGCTGGGAGAGAAATGTTCTTTATGCATCAGCAGAGTTATAGATCTGAAGTGTGCGTGTGTGTGTGTGTGTGTGTGTGTGTGTGTGTGTGTGTGTGTGTGTGCTGAGAGGTAAATACTGTAACAAATAAACACAGACAACTAAAGCCCAGAGTTTACTCACAAGAGGCACAGTTTTTGAGGACTTAACTGTGAACTGGACCTGCTGAAATCTCCCATAGTGAGTGTTCTTACAGTTACGTAGTATGGGAAGAACTGAGGGGCTAGGGATGCCCTCAGTGGTAGGGTGACGGCTTGCCTCACATGTGGGGGACCCTAGGTTTCATTTTCAATACTGGAAAGAAGGTGGGGGAGGGAGGGAGGAGGAGGAGGAGATGGAGAGGAGGTTCAACAATAAGCTGTCATAAATTAGTAAATCATAACTTCTTATATAAAATTCATTATAACGAATAATCATTGTAATTATGCAAAGATAGCAAAAGGAAGGAGAAAATGTAGATGAAAAAATTGTCTCTAGAAAAATGTTATTCCTGTGCAGCTCAGTGGTGCATGCCTATAATTCCAGCACTCAGGAAGCTGAGGAAGACAGATGGTTCAAGTTCAAGTTTCAGGCTAAGTCTGTATACAGCAATATTCTGTCACTAGCAAATCAAGAGACCTCAAAGCCAACGACAAGTCGACTATCCCATCTATCCCATTAAACACTATAGAAAGGGCAGAGCAAACGATTCAGTCATTAAAGCGCCTTCCTGCCATGCAAGCACAGGGACCTGAGTTTTGGCCCCCAGCACCCATGTAAAAAGCTGGACCTGGTAGCAGGGCTCTATGACCCCAATACCTGGGGGAGAAAGGTGGATCTCCAAAGCTTATTGGCTAGTTGGCCCTTCCCTAGATAGCAGATAGTAACTACAAGCCAAATAAACCCTTTGGTCTCCTATTGCTTGAATTCTACTTGGTCTTATTAATAAAAACTGAGAGGCAGGTATTGGGAAGAAGCTAAAAGGTCAGAGAGACAGAGGAATTGCCACTTCCCATTTAGCCAACTATTCACAAATTCTCGGACTGAACACCTCTTAGTCCTCAGTGGAAAGAGGAGTGGGATCACAGGCCAGGGGCTGGCCTCCTGCCTCCTCTTCACCCAGCTATCTCACTTCCTTGTTCCTAGTGCTGGGATTAATGGTATGTGCTACCACAGCCTGCCCCTGAGTGCTGGGTTTAAAGGTACAGGCCCCACTCCCTGACCTCGGAGACTAAATCTGTGGCTGACTGTGTCTTCTAGATATACAATATAACACCACACCCCCATGTTGTTTTTGGTCAGTGTTTTATATAGTAACAGAGAAGCAAACCAGAAAGAGTTATCTCCATTGGGTTCATTTCTTTGAATTGCAGGGTGCAGTTCCATTCTATGAAAATGCAAGTAATCTTTCCCTCATGTTGATGGACACTAGACTAATCTCAAGTTGTTACAGTATTAAAGCGAGGGAATATAGATCAGCGGTTCAAAAACGCCCTGGGTTTATTCCCTACTCAAATGACACTCAAGACTAAGGCTACCATGAACACTCTTACTTGTCTTTTTTGTGGATATGTTTCTATTGAGAAAATTCCTGGAAGTGGAAAATAATGAGATTTCACCCACTTTAAAGTACTAGGTTGAAATTCTGAACAATTTCTAAATTGTTAAATTCTGAACAATCCTTTGAGTAAGAAGTAACTGATCCTATTTACAGAGCTCAGAAATATCCTTAGATCATGGTAGAATTGCAACCTTCCCATTTATTTATTTGTTTGTTTGTTTGTTTTTCTTTTAGATAAAAATTGTTGCTGGGCTTGGTGGCACAGGATTGTAATTGCTGCTGGTGAGGCAGCTGAGGCAGAACCCCCGTGTTCAAGGCTAGCCTGGGCTGCTGTCTATTGAGATCTAGGGAAGCCTGGGCTGTCTGTCTATTGAGATCTAGGGAAGCCTGGGCTGCTGTCTATTGAGATCTAGGGAAGCCTGGGCTGTCTGTCTATTGAGATCTAGGGAAGCCTGGGCTGTTTGTCTATTGAGATCTAGGGAAGCCTGGGCTGTCTATTGAGATCTAGGGAAGCCTGGGCT